>LGRX02026284.1:0-34276 GCA_001247695.2 Cymbomonas tetramitiformis | reverse complement strand
TGCTGTAGCGGCGTGTAGCTCGATGGCCAAGGCAAGATGCATGGTGGGATGACGAAGGACAGCAGGTGGGATGTGGGACTACCGCGCCTTGCCACATGGAGGCTCGGCACACCCCTAATTCTAGTGCAAAAGGTTGTTGATGTAGACTGTGGTAGGTGGGGGCATTGGAGGGGGTGTGGCCCGAGCATGGTTGCGCTGACGGAGCAGGGCGTAGCGAGCGCACCGCTTCGATTCGCGCGGCGCGCGAGGTGTCCCAACACACTAGAAGAGTGGCGAAATAATACTTTTGGGGTGGTTGGCGGGGGGGCAGGGTGGGGAGGTTCGAAATGCAGGCCGGCTCTCACGGGTTCGGGTCTTACGCGTACGTGGGTCGCAAGGCTGAAAACAACCGGACCGTCATAGAGATATGGTCAACGAATCCAAACTCGGTCTCGTGGTGCCATGTGCATCGAAAACAATGTAACACATGCCCTGAAGGGTCACTCGACCGCTGGGGTGGCTTGGAGCCCCATGGATCCGCCGATTTCGAAGGGGGGCTAGGGCAGGATATATCTCTATGACGGTCCACCCCCCAGAATTGGTGGGGGTGCAGTTGGCGTGCTGTAGCGGCGTGTAGCTCGATGGCCAAGGCAAGATGCATGGTGGGGATGACGAAGGACATCGGGTGGGATGTGGGACTACCGCGCCTTGCCACATGGAGGCTCGGCACACCCCTAATTCTAGTGCAAAAGGTTGTTGATGTAGACTGTGGTAGGTGGGGGCATTGGAGAGGGTGTGGCCCGAGCATGGTTGCGCTGACGGAGCAGGGCGTAGCGAGCGAACCGCTTCGATTCGTGCGGCGCGCGAGGTGTCCCAACACACTAGAAGAGTGGCGAAATAATACTTCTGTTTGGGGTGGTTGGCGGGGGGGCAGGGTGGGGAGGTTCGAAATGCAGGCCGGCTCTCAGGGTTCGGGTCTTACGCGTACGTGGGTCGCAAGGCTGAAAACAACCGGACCGTCATAGAGATATGGTCAATGAATCCAAACTCGGTCTCGTGGTGCCATGTGCATCGAAAACAATGTAACACATGCCCTGAAGGGTCACTCGACCGCTGGGGTGGCTTGGAGCCCCATGGATCCGCCGATTTCGAAGGGGAGCTAGGGCAGGATATCTCTATGACGGTCCACGACCCCCCAGAATTGGTGGGACGACAGGTAGGGTGCAGTTGGCGTGCTGTAGCGGCGTGTAGCTCGATGGCCAAGGCAAGATGCATGGTGGGGATGACGAAGGGCATCAGGTAAGATGTGGGACTACCGCGCCCGCTTGCCACATGCAGGCTCGGCACACCCCTAATTCTAGTGCAAAAGGTTGTTGACGTAGACTGTGGTAGGTGGGGGCATTGGAGGGGGTGTGGCCCGAGCATGGTTGCGCTGATGGAGCAGGGCGTAGCGAGCGAACCGCTTCGATTCGTGCGGCGCGCGAGGTGTCCCAACACACTAGAAGAGTGGCGAAATAATACTTTTGGGGTGGTTGGCGGGGGGCAGGGTGGGGAGGTTCGAAATGCAGGCCGGCTCTCAGGGTTCGGGTCTTACGCGTACGTGGGTCGCAAGGCTGAAAAAAACCGGACCGTCATAGAGATATGACCAATGAATCCAAACTCGGTCTCGTGGTGCCATGCGCATCGAAAACAATGTAACACATGCCCTGAAGGGTCACTCGACCGCTGGGGTGGCTTGGAGCCCCATGGATCCGCCGATTTCGAAGGGGGGCTAGGGCAGGATATCTCTATGACGGTCCACCCCTCAGAATTGGTGGGACGACAGGTAGGGTGCAGTTGGCGTGCTGTAGCGGCGTGTAGCTCGATGGCCAAGGCAAGATGCATGGTGGGGATGGCGAAGGACATCAGGTGGGATGTGGGACTACCGCGCCTTGCCACATGAAGGCTCGGCACACCCCTAATTCTAGTGCAAAAGGTTGTTGATGTAGACTGTGGTAGGTGGGGGCATTGGAGGGGGTGTGGCCCGACCGAGCATGGTTGCGCTGATGGAGCAGGGCGTAGCGAGCGAACCGCTTCGATTCGTGCGGCGCGCGAGGTGTCCCAACACACTAGAAGAGTGGCGAAATAATACTTTTGGGGTGGTTGGCGGGGGGGCAGGGTGGGGAGGTTCGAAATGCAGGCCGGCTCTCAGGGTTCGGGTCTTACGCGTACGTGGGTCGCAAGGCTGAAAACAACCGGACCGTCGTAGAGATATGGCCAATGAATCCAAACTCGGTCTCGTGGTGCCATGTGCATCGAAAACAATGTAACACATGCCCTGAAGGGTCACTCGACCGCTGGGGTGGCTTGGAGCCCCATGGATCCGCCGCTTTCGAAGGGGGGCTAGGGCAGGATATCTCTATGACGGTCCACCCCCCAGAATTGGTGGGACGACAGGTAGGGTGCAGTTGGCGTGCTGTAGCGGCGTGTAACTCGATGGCCAAGGCAAGATGCATGGTGGGGATGACGAAGGGCATCAGGTAAGATGTGGGACTACCGCGCCCGCTTGCCACATGCAGGCTCGGCACACCCCTAATTCTAGTGCAAAAGGTTGTTGACGTAGACTGTGGTAGGTGGGGGCATTGGAGGGGGTGTGGCCCGAGCATGGTTGCGCTGATGGAGCAGGGCGTAGCGAGCGAACCGCTTCGATTCGTGCGGCGCGCGAGGTGTCCCAACACACTAGAAGAGTGGCAAAAGAATACTTTTGGGGTGGTTGGCGGGGGGGCAGGGTGGGGAGGTTCGAAATGCAGGCCGGCTCTCAGGGTTCGGGTCGTACGCGTGTCACGTGGGTCGCAAGGCTGAAAAAAACCGGACCGTCATAGAGATATGGCCAATGAATCCAAACTCGGTCTCGTGGTGCCATGTGCATCGAAAACAATGTAACACATGCCCTGAAGGGTCACTCGACCGCTGAGGTGGCTTGGAGCCCCATGGATCCGCCGATTTCGAAGGGGGGCTAGGGCAGGATATCTCTATGACGGTCCACCCCCCAGAATTGGTGGGACGACAGGTAGGGTGCAGTTGGCGTGCTGTAGCGGCGTGTAGCTCGATGGCCAAGGCAAGATGCGTGGTGGGGATGACGAAGGACATCAGGTGGGATGTGAGACTACCGCGCCTTGCCACATGGAGGCTCGGCACACCCCTAATTCTAGTGCAAAAGGTTGTTGATGTAGACTGTGGTAGGTGGGGGCATTGGAGGGGGTGTGGCCCGAGCGTGGTTGCGCTGACGGAGCAGGGCGTAGCGAGCGAACCGCTTCGATTCGTGCAGCGCGCGAGGTGTCTCAACACACTAGAAGAATGGCGAAAGAATGCTTTTGGGGTGGTTGGCGGGGGGGCAGGGTGGGGAGGTTCGAAATGCAGGCTGGCTCTCAGGGTTCGGGTCTTACGCGTACGTGGGTCGCAAGGCTGAAAACAACCGGACCGTCATAGAGATATGGTCAACGAATCCAAACTCGGTCTCGTGGTGCCATGTGCATCGAAAACAATGTAACACATGCCCTGAAGGGTCACTCGACCGCTGGGGTGGCTTGGAGCCCCGTGGATCCGCCGATTTCGAAGGGGGGCTAGGGCAGGATATCTCTATGACGGTCCAACCCCCAGAATTGGTGGGACGACAGCCACAGGTAGGGTGCAGTTGGCGTGCTGTAGCGGCGTGTAGCTCGATGGCCAAGGCAAGATGCATGGTGGGGATGACGAAGGGCATCAGGTGGGATGTGGGACTACCGCGCCCGCTTGCCACATGCAGGCTCGGCACACCCCTAATTCTAGTGCAAAAGGTTGTTGACGTAGACTGTGGTAGGTGGGGGCATTGGAGGGGGTGTGGCCCGAGCATGGTTGCGCTGACGGAGCAGGGCGTAGCGAGCGAACCGCTTCGATTCGTGCGGCGCGCGAGGTGTCCCAACACACTAGAAGAGTGGCGAAATAATACTTATGGGGTGGTTGGCGGGGGGGCAGGGTGGGGAGGTTCGAAATGCAGGCCGGCTCTCAGGGTTCGGGTCTTACGCGTACGTGGGTCGCAAGGCTGAAAACAACCGGACCGTCATAGAGATATGGCCAATGAATCCAAACTCGGTCTCGTGGTGCCATGTGCATCGAAAACAATGTAACACATGCCCTGAAGGGTCACTCGACCGCTGGGGTGGCTTGGAGCCCCATGGATCCGCCGATTTCGAAGGGGGGCTAGGGCAGGATATCTCTATGACGGTCCACCCCCCAGAATTGGTGGGACGACAGGTAGGGTGCAGTTGGCGTGCTGTAGCGGCGTGTAGCTCGATGGCCAAGGCAAGATGCATGGTGGGGATGACGAAGGACATCAGGTGGGATGTGGGACTACCGCGCCTTGCCACATGGAGGCTCGGCACACCCCTAATTCTAGTGCAAAAGGTTGTTGATGTAGACCGTGGTAGGTGGGGGCATTGGGGGGTGTGTGGCCCGAGCATGGTTGCGCTGACGGAGCAGGGCGTAGCGAGCGAACCGCTTCGATTCGTGCGGCGCGCGAGGTGTCCCAACACACTAGAAGAGTGGCGAAATAATACTTTTGGGGTGGTTGGCGGGGGGGCAGGGTGGGGAGGTTCGAAATGCAGGCCGGCTCTCGGGTTCGGGTCTTACGCGTACGTGGGTCGCAAGGCTGAAAAAAACCGGACCGTCATAGAGATATGGCCAATGAATCCAAACTCGGTCTCGTGGTGCCATGTGCATCGAAAACAATGTAACACATGCCCTGAAGGGTCACTCGACCGCTGGGGTGGCTTGGAGCCCCATGGATCCGCCGATTTCGAAGGGGGGCTAGGGCAGGATATATCTCTATGACGGTCCACCCCCCAGAATTGGTGGGACGACAGGTAGGGTGCAGTTGGCGTGCTGTAGCGGCGTGTAGCTCGATGGCCAAGGCAAGATGCATGGTGGGGATGACGAAGGACATCAGGTGGGATGTGGGACTACCGCGCCTTGCCACATGGAGGCTCGGCACACCCCTAATTCTAGTGCAAAAGGTTGTTGATGTAGACCGTGGTAGGTGGGGGCATTGGAGGGGGTGTGGCCCGAGCATGGTTGCGCTGACGGAGCAGGGCGTAGCGAGCGAACCGCTTCGATTCGTGCGGCGCGCGAGGTGTCCCAACACACTAGAAGAGTGGCGAAATAATACTTTTGGGGTGGTTGGCGGGGGGGCAGGGTGGGGAGGTTCGAAATGCAGGCCGGCTCTCAGGGTTCGGGTCTTACGCGTACGTGGGTCGCAAGGCTGAAAAAAACCGGACCGTCATAGAGCTATAGGTTAACCTGCATGCATGATACGCGACATGGCTATCATCACTTGCTTGCGAACGGCTGTGGACGTATTTTGGCTGTTTCTAATAGGATGAATATCCAACTTTCTGCACGCGTACCGTCGTAGGCATTTGTATTCGAGTTTCCCGTCCCCTATCAGAACGTCCAAGTAGCATCGAACTATCGGACTCTGCTGCTGTCCTTGATAGTCTTGGCTGTGTGTGATGCGATAATCGAGGGCACTCGAATCAAGCCTTTCTCGTATCTTCGTATATCACATTCACTATCCGTGTGAAAATTCTCGCGAAATTGTCGAGAAACCGAACGGCCCGCAGAATCTGTGTGAACTATGCCTGGTATGTAAATTTCTAACGTCCTTTTGAAAGGCCAGTGACGTCCAATTATATTTTCGTTCACTCTACCGTATGCCTATGCGAATGTCTCGGCTGATAATACGTCCGTGCCCGCTTTGGTCTCTTCTTGGCTTATGGTTTGTTGTTGCGGGTGTTTGCCTGCAGGTCTTGGAGATTCTCGCCAATCCGTATCCTTGGTTCTTATCACTTGCGGTTTCGTTCTGTGAGCATCGGGTTTTCTTATCCTGACTTGTGTGGATCGGGGACTGTGGCTCTTTAATAGACTGTTCTGTTTCAAACACAACCTGTGTAACATTTCTACGCTGCCAAGAGATTTGACATACGTTGTTTTTTATCCTCTTCCGTGTACTACTATCCTCCTTAACTCCGCCTTAGCTTACATCTCTGGGCTTAGAAGTCCTCTATTATTTCGGCGGATGGTACGACGTGTTTTATGTGCTGCTGCAATTCTTGGTCTTCATTTACAAAGGCGAGTTGTCACTTGTGCTATTCCGTTAAACTGTGAAGTTGATCGCAGTGTAGACATATTCCTTACTTCCCGCCGTGGCCGGTGCATGTGTCTACCTTCACTGTCCGTGGTCAGAGCACTGCAGTGTGACGCATGTGCTTCGTGGAGGTTGCAGGACTGGAATTACCATACCCAAGCAATAACTACGAAGTGGAGTTCACGTACTTATTTCTTTTCGCCATCATCGAACCAACTCGGCTCTTCTTAGGTATGGCGCGCTTGCTACACGCGCTATCATGAGTAAACCTCGCTCTGCACACTTAGAATTTCAGTGGCAAGATTGCCACGATCGTGCAATTCTGTGAAACCATGGGGTTGTGAGTTAAGTACGGGTTGTGAACGATGTGTCGACCAACAGGATCAAAAGGCAATAAAACTGAGAACTCCGGACCTTTAGTGTTCTCCACCATTCTGACCGTCTTTGTGGCTCTCTTCTTCTTATACTATCTGCTGTGGCAAACATATGTGTAAGTTCCCGGGGACGCTAGCTGGCCTCAAACCATGCTCGCTTTTGGGGCTGAACGCTCAAAGATACATAGGGTTTTGTGTGTGTTTCCTTGGACCGACCATTTCCTTTAGCACCAAGTAACCCCCATTGTTTGGCTGCAGCAACATGTACCCACACCAGGGATCAAAGAATTCGGCACACACTTCGGGACACTTATTTGGTTTTCCCGGAGCTCGCTAGTGAGGAACGGGTTCCCCTCATTGGGCCACTTCAGATCCTCTGCAACTGCGTTTTTGTGTGCTTAGGCTGTTTCACCTAATGGGGGACTGGTGATCATTGGCCAAGATATGAGGTACTGGCACCTTGTTGTGAACGGTGACGGCCACTGGTGGATGTGGTTGATAGGATGTGGTCGCTGTCGCACTTTTGTGGCGGGCACTGCCTCTTGAGGAATAAGGCAAGACTAGTATGCCTTCTTTGCAAGGAGACGCAGCAGAGTGGAGTGAACACCTCGCTCTGTGTCCTCCCTTGATCTCTGCGGGGAGCGCCTTCGTGCCTGCTTCTGGTTTTTGCTTTCGTGCATCTTCAATTGTGCGTCCATTGGTTTGCATCCATCGACCAACAGGTTCTATTCAATGACTGTGAAGCCACCGGGGGGCATGCCGGCAGGAATCACTTACTCCGATACCCGGCATTCAGAGTTGCGTGAAGTTGCGGAATCTCGCATGCTTGGCAGTGATTGGTACATACATACATCCATCCATTTGGCTTTTCATTTGTTTAAAGGTGTATGTGTCGGTGGTAACTTGGCAAAGCCACATGCTTCTCACATTCATTGGGATGATGGTGGGCTGGCTTTTGTCGGCGGACCTCATGCCGTTTAGTGTTTTTAGCCGGGATTTGAGGCACTGGCACCTCGTTGTTAACGGGGATTGCCGTTGGTTGGAAAAGGGTATTTGGTTGGGGCTGCCCTTGTGGTAGTTTTGTGGCGGTTACTTACCTCTTGAGGATTGGAGCCGACAAATCTGCCCTCTCTTGCAAGGAGGGGTAGGGTCGGGTGGCAAACTCACCCTGTGTCCTCCCTTGATCTTTGCGGGAAGCGCCTCGGTGCCCGCTTCTGGTTGATGCCTTGATGGTTTATGCTTTGATGCATCTTTCATTGTCAGACAAGTGGTTTGCATTCATCGACCAAGGGCTCCATTCATCGTAATATGGCTACAGGGGTTGTTATCCCTCCAGCACCGTAGAAATGTGGTCACTGCTTTAGCCTCTCGTTCACCCCGCTTAGATAGGAATTGGAGGGTTGCGCCCAATAGTTGCTGGGAGCAATCTTCGATTCCCTAAACCCCATCCCTAGTACCTTCTAGAGCACATCATGAGTGAGTGCCCAACGAATGAGCGCACTCAATCATGATGAGCTGTGGTTTTGCAGAACCCATCCAATATATCGCGACTCCATTTGTCGGGCACTCACAGGCCATAAGCGGATAATTATGTGGGTGTGATTACTCACAGGCCATGTTTAGTGCCCCAAGTTACTCATTCCGTCCTAGCCCTATTACGTGGCCCCGGTTGTGCGTATGCGGTCACCCCACGGTCAACAAGCCTAGGACTAATTCATGCCCCTCTTCTTACCCGTAACCCAAGCATCCACGGTTCCCGGATCCTCCTTGCAAGCTAAGTCGAGTCTGCGCCCAAGGATTCTGGTACTGGTGCTCGTTGAGACTTATACGCCTAGGATATTCGAGTTCTGCTTAGCTCTCCTTTGACAATGGTCCATCAGCCATGAAGGGCGGCAGATTGGCGCAGATGACATTCCACCCGAGTCAAATGTTTGTTTTTAAGTATCTTGTGTAAGGTTGCTACCCTGTGCTCTCCCTTTCCTGCCATACTCACCTTCCCTTTCCTGCCATACTCACCTTCCCTTTCCTGCCATACTCACCTTCCCTTCCCTCCAGTCTCTCCCTCGGCTCTCCTATATTGTTCTTCCAATGGACATTCCTCATGCAACCTGTGCGAGCAAGCACAAAAAGTCCCTTCGTGTCGGTAGATTCCTTTGTCGACGAGCGCGGCTATGACCCTGTGGTAGCTTTCTAGCGGGTACATGCCTCTCGAGGAGCAAACTAGTGTGCTCTCTTTGCAAGGAGAGGCGGTGGGTTGGCAGCCTCACTTATTGTCCTCCCTTGATCTTTGCAAGGAGCGCCTCGGTGCCCGCTTGTGGTTTATGCTTTGATGCATCTTCTATTGTCGGGATGGGCCCCTGGGCTTTGAGGGGCCCGGCATGTGTCAGCCCCACCCATTTCCCTCCCACCCACATCTCCCTCAGCACTCTCCCCACCAGTTCCCCCCATGCTAACAGCCCCCTCAAGAAGGTGGGTCACCCGCTTGCTCACCCCCATCAAAGTGGCCACCCCTTCCTCAGCCAAGGCCATCGCTTGCTCTGGCGAGGCCCCGAGCTGCTCCTAAGTCCACACCCCACTCTTTGGCCCAACGATGAGAAGTCATCCCACTCGACCAAGATATCCTGGACGCGAGACGCCGCTCGGCTGGGTCCTCCTGCGCTCGCGGGTGCCCCCTTCAAACCGAGCCTCGGGTTTCTCCTTGACTCCCCCTCCTGCCGCACACCCTCCATGCTCTCCAAGAGTCTCGGTGCCATCCTGCTTGCCTCGCCTACCCCACCGAAAGCTTGCCTAGACTGCTCATGCTGCGTTCCCCCAAATTCTTCGAGCCGCCTCCCCCCAATCCAAGTCGGGGCCCATGCCTCCTCGCACACGTCCTGCACTAGCCCTGCGCCACCTACCTCCGGCCGGGCATCGCCCCACAGCATGCCTGATGATCAGCCTTACGACCCCTCGCGCAAGCGCAAAAGGAAGCAACCGGATCTACTTCTCCTTCCACCCCACAGGAATGCCATGTGCCACTCTTCGTCCTCGTCCTCGCCTCCATCGCCATCCACCCGCTCTCCTCCTCCCTCATTCGCCTCCATCGCCGTCCACCCGCTCTCCCCCTCCCACATTCGCCTCCATGTACCGCCGCTCCCTGAATCGCCGCTGCGTCTTCCATAGGAATCCATGCGCCCCAGGCCCTAGCCCCCTATACACCTCCACACCGAAAGGTACAACGTGATGCAGGCGCACATCCCCGTACGCCGCCACCTTGCTCTCCTCCCACCTTCCTCGCCGCCGCCCCGTGGGCCATCGCTGCCGCTCCTAGTTGTGCATCCGACATCGGCCGCGCTCTGGCCACATCCCAGGAGGGGCTGCTCCGCATGAAGAATGTGCCGTAGAGCCACCTAGTACTCTGCTGAACTGAGCTTCGAGTCTGGGCAGCATGGAATACCCCTTGAGAATGCCGGCCCAATGTTCTTGTCGTTGTAGGTCATCGAGAAATGTTACGATTGTGGCTCATCCTTGGACCGACTCCTTTGGCATCACATGACCATAAAGGATCGGTTGCACTATGTACCCTCACCAGGGATCAAAGGATTCAGCACACACTTCGGGACACTTTTTCGGATTCTCTGGAGCACGAGTGTGTATCGCGATATCTTGTGCATGTGGCCGCTCTCCTTTGCTCCATCCCGTTCTTCCCGCACTCAGCCTCTCCTCTCCCACCAGTTGGCTCCCTCTCTCCCTTACTTGAAGGATGCTTCCGATGATCAGTTCCCGTGCGCTCGTGCAAGAGAGGCACAAAAAGTCACCCGGGTTGTGTCGATTCCGTCAGTCATTGAATACAACTGGAAGGTTCCTGAATGCTTCTCACATCCACTAGGATGATGGTGAGATGACTCACGTCCAGCTCTGCGTGCCCTTCTTTCTCTCACTCTTCCCCCTATGCACTTGTCCGAGGGTTGCGTGTGTCGTTAGTCAACGGAAACCCAACTTGGGACCGGAGCATGCCCGTCTTCACACCCGCAGCCCAAGCAGCCACCGTCCTTGAGCCCTTCCCCTAAGAGCAAAGTCGAGTCCGCACCCAAGGTATCAGGTACAGGTATACAGTCTGACTTATAGGCCTAGAATTTTCATGTTTTGCAGAGCTCTCCTTGGTTGCTGGCCGTTTTCAACAACGGGGGGTGGCAGGAAAGTCCCGATGAACGTCAAATTGTCTCACTAGTCTGTATCTAGGCATCGTGTGCATGTGGTAGCTCTCCTTTGCTACCACCCCCTCCCCTCCCAACAATCTCTCTAATTCCCCATGCGGCCCGTGCAAGAGAGGCACAAAAAGTTCTGCGGGCCGCGTAGATTCCATCTGCCATTGAGTGCTGCTGAAAAGTTCCTGAATGCTTCTCACGTCCACTAGGATAATGGTGGGTCGGCTTTTCTTGGTGCGCCTAATGCTCTACAATGTGTTGTTGCTTTTCTAATAGTTTGTGTGCGTTGTATCTTTAGTACTGGGATGGGTTGGCTTCGGTTGGTGTGCCTCATATTGTTCAATGTGTTCTTCGGTACTTCATGTGTCAAACGCCTGTTGGGGGACTCGTGTTCTCAAATCAAGATGTGAGGTATTAGGACTTTCTCATGAACTGGGCCAACCACCGAATGGAAGTGGTTGTGGGACATAGTTTTCGATGTGGTACCTTTCTGATGGGCTACCTCTAGACTTGCACATGTGGGAACTTTCTACAACTAGTTTGGTTGTTGGGAGCAATTACTCGACATACTTTTGCAGAGGAATGTTTGGTTACGCTGCTTCAAGATTGAAGGATGCCACGGAGCATAAGGGTAAGGGTGTGGAGAGATTCTTCACTTGTATGCATTTTGGAACTTTGGATTACTCCTAATTCACATCGCGCGGCATGAGCGTTTGGTTTTCTTTGTATGTGCTGTGTCGGCTTCGGACCATCTCTCAATGTGTGGTACTTTGTTTCGGTGGATGAGCGTGGCAATGCTTCAGGCTTAGGGGGCGTGCTGCCAACCTAGGTGTGTTATACCATGCCAAGCTCTTGTGTACTTTTCCCCTCTTTTGGGAAGTTGGCGGTTTGTGTTGAAATTCGAGAGTTTCGTTTTCACAAAGGCGAGCGCATACTTTCATTATCAAAAGATATACCAGTTCGCAGCTCGAAACGCCACGAACATTAATGCGCCATCATCACTGATTGGGCGATCTATGTGAAAGTTCACTAAACAGAGTCCTACGTGTCAATGTCGTGTTCATACCGACCGACAGTGACACACCTGAGTACAGATGAACTTATTACGCACTTCCCGATGGTCATCAATGATCTGACGGCCACGATTAGTTCAGCAGATCTACAGATCTAGATCTAAGGGTTCCACAGGGTTTCTTTAGGGTTTCTTCAGGGTTTGAGCATCCTGACTACTGTAGAAGGTCTAGATAGTCATGCTTTACACCAAACTGATCAGCAGGCACTTGCAGATTCCAATACCCCTTCTAAAGGGTGACTGTCTAGTTGTCCTACTGCCAGTTCTTGGGAATGGTGCCCCTTCAGTCAGCAACACCCAGTTCTTGGGATGGTGCCCCTCCAGCTCCAGTTTATGGGGATGGTGCCCCTTCAGTCTTCAGTCTTCAGAGGTGGAGTTCTGCAACTTCATGATGCCCAGCCTTTCCCTGTGTATAAGAAATGCTGGTAGGGGAAGAGGTTTGGTGAAGATGTCAGCTGTGTTGTCCTCTGAGGCGACATACATGGCTTCCACCATCTTGGACTTCACCAGCTCTCGGATATACATGTTTCTCACCTCGATGTGCTTGGATCTGTTGTTGTTGTTGACATAGTCAGATGCCAGATGAATGGCCCCCTGGTTGTCACAGTACATCTGTACTGGGGTGCAGATGTCCACCAGGTCGGTCAGCACGTTGATGATGTACTTGATCTCCCTCGCACCTTTAGACATGGCTATTATCTCAGCCTCGGTGGCCGACAGCGATACACACCTCTGCATGATCGAGGAGAAGATGAGCAAGCTGCCACATAGGTAGACCGCAATGCCAGATGTAGATCTCCTCGTGGTCTTGCACCCAGCATAATCAGCATCAGTATATATGCATAGTGGTAGTGCTCCACTGGCCAGACCCAACCCCCTTGGCACAGAGGAGGTTGTCCGCAGTACCAGCTCGTGGCCCACAGTGCCCTTAAGGTATCTGACAACCTGCTTCAGAGCCACAAAGTGGTCTGGGCCATAAGATGCACAGAAACGAGAAAGAGCAGATACAGCAGCCATGATATCAGGGCGCGTGCACCTTGCAACCCACTGCAGCTGCCCAAGTAGCCCCCTGAATGGAATGGTGGCATCCTTACCATCAGATGGGGCAAGAGAGCACCCTGGGGACATAGGCAGGCTCGCTGGCTTGGCATCCTGAAGTCCATAGGTCTCAATCATCTGAGAGATGTATCCAGACTGAGATAGATATGCCATTCCAGGTCCCCAGCGCACACCAATGCCCATCACAAGATCCAGAACACCCAAGTCCTTACAGGCATACTGGGAGTTGAAGGCTGCCACAAAGTTGTCATACCATGAGCGGCTGTTGGTGGCCACAAGGTAGTCATCCACATATGCCAATATGATGACTGTGATGTCAGAGTCCCGGATATAGTAGAGGCAAGGCTCAACATCACTGCGCCTCATCCTTTCATCATACCCCATAATGAAGGCATCACTGGTCTCAAACCACTCCTTGCCCGCCTGCTTGAGGCCATACACCGCCTTGAGCAGCTTGGCACACGTCCTGCCCTGATACTCCAGCCCCCTAGGGAGCCTGACATACAGGTCCTCCTCCAGGGTCGAGTAAGAGGCTAGGAGGCTGTCTCCACATCCATGTGATACACCTCGAGGGCAAGGTTGAGCGCCAGAATGATAACCAGCCTCACTGAAGATAACTGTGTGCACGGGGCAAAGGTGTCAAAATAGTCAACACCATACTCCTGCTTGTTGCCCCTCACACACACCCTTGCCTTGCGCTTCTGTAACTGCCGATGCTTGTCCAGCTTGACCTTCAACGAACACCAGGAGGCATATCCTCCATGTCCATCATCAGGAGAGCCTGCTTGACTGCAACCAGGGCCTCAAGCTCGGTCTGAATAGCGTCCATCCACTCATCAACATCAGGCGCCTCCACAGCTTGTTTGACACTCTTGGGCTCAGTCACGCCATCTGGTAGTACATCCACCGAGCCCCCAGCACACGACTTCCCCACCACTGCCAAGCACGTGTGCTCAGGAGGGAAGTGCACCTTACCCACTGGCAGGTCAATGTGTGTGAAGTTGGTGAGCAACATGACACAGTACGGGAATGAACTGGCCTCCACAGCTCGCGCGCATATAATGCCAGCTTCCATCTTCTCACCTCCAGCATCCACCATGACCTCAGTGAACAGAGGGTAGTTGACATTGAGGTCACCACCTTGTGCAGCTGAGCGCACAGCAGCAAGGTGCTCAGGATGGCCATCCAAGTAGGTTCGGAGACTCACCCAGCATGCCTCATCGGCTGCTTGCACTCTTAGCACCGCCAGAATCTCGTCACTGTCTTCAGGTAGATAGACCCCGACATCAAGTACACTGTCTCCCAGTTCACTCGGGAGGGCATCATGATATGTGCCATCCAATGTCGTGACCATGAAATTGGTACTCAACGGGGCCACCACAGAGGGATCCCAGGTGGTAACCACCTTGCCCAGCTTGTCCACAGCTTCTTGGAACTTGACCATGCCAGACTTGACTATCTTCCCCGACTCAGGATCATACAATAAGTAGGCTGATGAGACCTCAGAGTGACCAACATATCTCAGCTGCCTCGCCCTGTCACTGAGCTTGTGCTCCCTGTTGTCCGGGTCCACAAAGGCATAAGCCAGACATCCAAAAACTCGAAGATGTGAAAGGTCTTGGTGCTGCCCATACAGCTTGTAGTAAGGAGACTTCTTGTGCAGGGGCTTCTGGAATGTCCTGTTCAGAACGTACACAGAGTGACGAACAGCAAGTGGCCACATGTCCACACCAAAGCCAGATGTCAAGAGTAGCGCCCAAGCCATCGCCTGCACTGTCCTGTGAGCCCTCTCCACTCGAGCTCGGTTCTCATGGAGGTATGGCGATCCATGGCATTGCTCAATACCCTGGTCTTTGCAGTACTGCTGTGTCTTCCCAGCAATCATCGTAGAGTCCCCATCAGTGTGCAACACCATATGATACTTCTCCACAAGACTCATGCGGCTCATGTGTTGCCTCACCTCCGCCAGGAACTTCTCAAGGGCTGCCAGGTAGTCCGACTTCCTCTTCGGGAAGTACACGCATATCCAAGTTGTACAGTCATCCACGAAGAGGACAAACCACCGGTACCCACCAGCACTGGGCCTGAACGGGCCACACGTGTCAGACCATACCAGCAAGCCAATCTCTGCAGCACACTCACTGCCAGTAGACTTCATAGATGGCCTGATCATTTTGGTGAGCCTGCATGAAATACACCTCTCAAGGCAGCGCCACACCAGACTCTTGGCATACTCCCCCACAGTGATACCCATAGGAACCTCCTCATCCAGCATCTCCTGCATGGTCACGTCACCAATATGGCCAAGTCGAACATGAGCCAGCATCTTAGCATCAAGCTTCATCACAGTATGCCCATCCTTGTAGATTACCACCACAGGCCACTTGGTCTCCCTGACCCACACCCGGCTCTTCCCACACATCTCCAGGTTCTCCACATTGTAGCATGAGTCCAATGGAGCCGAGAATATCTTCTCTCCAGCAGGGTATTCATGGACAATGGTAAACAGAGATATAAACTGCCACCAACTGGCTGTCTCCCATCTGGGCAGTACCAAGAGAAACTTGGTGGACTGAGGCGCCCGAGCAAAGTCACTGAGAGCCTTCTGCAGGCATCTCAGGATGGTGTCATGCTCATAAGGTGGGTTGCCATAGCAGGCTTTACCCGCCCAGTCCCTGCTGAAGCAAGGGTTGTCAGTTGTACAATAGTCGTCCAGTATGTGGTTGTCAACGGAGGCAAACAACTCCAGAGTGAAGGGCCCATGCTGCTCAATGTGCTTCCCAGCCTCTTCAAACTTCCAGTCTGTCTTGTCCCGGTCTGAGTCGTCATGGTATGCTGCACAGGCCATGTAGGTGTCCAAAGTGCCAGATATCTGATCCTCATGTATGATGTATTGGTTGCCAACTCTCGAGAATGAGAAGGTTACCCCCCCACTGGATATCTGCCTGGCCCCAAAATCAACGCTGAAACCAACATCCTCAAGCGCCACCACAGACACCAGGTTGAATGGCTGCCTAGGAATGCAGTGAGCACCAGTGAACTGCAGTCCAACAGCGCGCCCAGTGGACACATCCAGTTTGGCAAATGTGACCGTGCCACTGCCCTCCGAGCACACAGTACCCGCCTGTACCACACTGAAAGTGGAACTGGAAGCACGGTCAAAGTCATCGCCAAAGTCACTCACCATGTTGAAGATGTGCTTGGTGGCACCACTGTCTATCATCGCCACCTTCCCACCAAATGCAGTCAACGGTAGGGCTCTGGTGAAGATGTCAGCCGTGTTGTCTGCCGATGCAACATACAGGGTAAGAGAGCTGCCCACAGGGAGGCCCTCACGTAGCTCACATGCATCCTCATTGCCAGAGTCACTCCCATCTTCAAGATCAGATGGACATAACAGTCCAGATGCCCAATCATCAGAGGGGATGCCACCCACTCCTTCAAAGGGCTGCCATGAGTGCATATCTTCCCCCTCGTCCAAGTCAGAGGCATCTTCAAGATCAGGCGCATCATAATACCAATCAGAAGAGCAGTAACCTCCAATCCCAGACTCAGCGCCCTTGGCACAGAGGCGGTACTTGCGAGATGGACAGAACAGTCCAGATGCCCAATCATCAGAGGGGATGCCACCCACTCCTTCAAAGGGCTGGCACGAGTGCATATCATCCTCCTCGTCCGAGTCAGAGGCCTCCACCAGATCTGGCATAGTATCTGAAGCATAACCACCATCATCCGAGTCAGAGTCTGAAGCTGAGTCCAAGTCGGGGATGGAGCAATCAGAGTCGTCACCAGCACGGTCACCATCATCACAAGACCCAGAGAGATAGATATAGCTGTGCTCAGCCAATGCATGACAAGACCAGGCATGTTGATCTACAACAATCTGCTCAATACCATATATAATGGAGGCATCCGGTGTAGCCACAAGTTCAGGATCTCCTCGGTCTGAAGAGACATCACCACGATGAGAGGAATCCCCAGAGTCATAGCCATTCTGGTCTGAATGATCATCACCATCAGATGAGGAGCCAGAGTCCCACTCATCCTCAAAATCATATCCCAGCAATGCCCAGAAGCTCTCGACCGCCTGCACAGTGTCTCGAGTAATCATACTGAGTAAAGTCACCCATGAATGCAGCTTCTCAAAGGACCCCCGTACCATCACCGGTTCCTTCCCGAGCAGACGCTGCAGTAGACCGAACTGCTCGGCCACAACATGCTTGGCACACACCACCTTCTCGTGACTCACCACTCTGCCATCGACTGGAAAGTGAGGCCTCTCCAGCACAGTCACTGCCCTGTCCAACACTTCCACAGAGCCACCCATGAACATACTATGCACATATTGGACATCTGAAGTGTACCACGGCTGCCTGGGGGATATCTGATACCCCGGGCCAAGATGCTGCTCCCTTCCTGCTTCCCACAGGGCTTGGGTAGGCTCAAGCTTCCTCCCAGGGAGGGCTGTGCACAGAGTATCAATGTAGACAAACGAGTCGTACACCGGAGCCACGGGGAAATACTTGTGCCTGTTCAATAAGAACCGATGCTTATTGGGCTGATAAGGGTGTGACTTCTTACCAGGTCTCCTCACTGCAGAGTGCCTGCTCATAGGAGCATCAGACATCCACCGATAGATACCACTCATAGGCTGGTCCCCACCCCCCACAGGGGTGGGACCCTCAGAAGATGTAAGCCCGTCCAGAACCGAATAGTAATTGCACAGGGAGATACCAGACTGAGATGCAGTACAGCCTCCCGCAGTACAACCAGAGATAAATTGAGGTAGGTCGTCAGAGAAGCAGGTGACCACGCTGTCCTCCACCAGCTCACAGATTGCATACAGAGCCTCGCCAGTGTCATCCACACCAGGGTGCTGCCCAGTTTCAGTAACAGCAGCCGCTCGATTGGGTAGCTTCCCATGCTTCTGGTAGTCCTGGACCCTCTTCATTATGGCTTCCCTCCTCTTAGGATTCTTCTTAAGGTAAGCCTCCCTTTTATCCTCGTTAGTAACAAAGCATTCACTGGACGAGTGTCCAGTCATATGACACACCGGGCATGGAACTCGCTTGAGTAACGCAACACGCTTCTGCTCCGCCTGCTTACGACGGTCCTCCACGATTCCAGCACCCGTCTCCGTCGCAGCTGCCGAAGTCGCGATGACGTTGTCGTAGAGGTCACATACCGCATCATTTAGCTTCTTGAACGACGGCAGCTCGTCCCCAGAGAACATAGTGCGTGTATGGACATACGCCGGGTTCAAGGAATTCAGAACCATAGCCACAAAGACTGCCTCCAGGCTGGCGACATGAAACTTCTCACCACCCGGCAGGAATTTGCTCGTGCACGCATACTCCTCCACCCTGTCAAGAACCTCCCTCGCATTCAGAAAGCCCTGCAGCGGGGGTGCGAGCGTCGTAAACCTCTTCGTGTCATCAAGCAGAGCCTTGACCTACCGCACAAAGTACGCAGAGCCCGTGCTCCGACGCATTTTAATTAGCTGTCGCCAGGCTGAGACACCGTCCGCTTCAGTACTGTATGACCGAACAACTGCGTTCGCTGTCCTGGTGGTAACGCGCGATAGAAAGTCATGAAACAACTGATTCGCTGCCACAGAGAACTTCTCGTCCTTCTTGATGTCCTCCAACTCGCGCGTGTCCGACAAGAACAGGGTCATCGCCGGGTGACGCAGAGACGGTACAATTTTACCCCGGAACTCCAGCCACTTGCTGTCATTTTCGGCCTCTTGACCAGAATAGAGCTGGTCAGTCGGGAACCCCTTCAACATATCCGTCAGAAAAGGTAAAGGTACGTCCACAGTACCACTCGCAACTCGAGATTTAACACTGGAACCAGACATACTGGATTCCGCGGCCTCAGGACACGCAATAGCATTTCCTGTCCCCGCATTCTGATTCGCAACAGCCAACGGCGGCACTGCTTGTGCCAGGGCTTGAACCATTTTCAAAAGCTCATTTAAACGCGCGTCTTGCTGCGCAAATAGCTGTTGCTGCCTCTCATCGATAAGAGTAGTCAGCGCTGCAGAGTCCTCCCCTACTGAGAGTCCATCAGGCTTCCTTTCCTCCGAAAGTTCGCCATAAGTAGATTCCACACCCAGACCTGGGGACCTCTCTACAACTTTGGCCTTGTCTCGTGTCATGCTAATTTCCGAATACGCGCAGCAAAATTTTGCGTGATACAACCGTAGGTTAACACTTACAATGTAAGTGGGCCCAAAACCTGTTGAAATTCGAGAGTTTCGTTTTCACAAAAGCGAGCGCATACTTTCATTATCAAAAGATATACCAGTTCGCAGCTCGAAACGCCACAAACATTAACGCGCCATCATCACTGATTGGGCGATCTATGTGAAAGTTCACTAAACAGAGTCCTACGTGCCACTGTCGTGTTCATACCGACCGACAGTGACACACCTACAGATGAACTTATTACGCACTTGCCGATGGTCATCAATGATCTGACGGCCACGATTAGTTCAGCAGATCTACAGATCTAGATCTAAGGGTTCCACAGGGTTTCTTTAGGGTTTCTTCAGGGTTTGAGCATCCTGACTACTGTAGAAGGTCTAGATAGTCATGCTTTACACCAAACTGATCAGCAGACACTTGCAGATTCCAATAGTTTGCCCGTTTGTGGAATTTTGCCGTAGAGGAGGAGGAGTGCCACTAGAACACATTCACTCCATGGATGTTAGTATGTCTCCATCCTATAGATGAGCGTAGCACTCGGCGACAATTCGTACCAATGGGTCGTCATCCATGAGTGTTCGGTACTGTGGCATGGCCACGCCTGGCTTTAATTACCCTTCTTTGTCCTTTCTCCTTTGTGGGGGTGGTGTTATGGCTATCTTCGGTTGGCGTGTCTCCTCTCGGTGTGAATATATGTTGGTATTTTTGCAAGTGCATGTCACGTGTCTAATTGTTATTTTGGTTCTTGTTTGTTTACTTTGACGCCATTTACTTCGCTTCAACCTTCCCTTAGTGCAAGGCATCATGCTCGTTTTTTATCGGGGTTTGTACCATGCTTCGGCAATTAGGACACATTCTTCAACATGGTATACACCTTGAGCCAGCATCGTACCGTTGGGATAACATTTCCTTGTTCTGATCTTTAGGATGATTTGAGACAGGCTAAGCTTGATCTATTTCGTCAGATTCCGAATCTAAATTATGTCCTCAATTGTTTTCAAACGCTCGGGCCGTTACTTCGCTCTGCGTAACTCGTAGAGGTCGTATATCACCGACAAAAAGTTGCCAGCTCGAGCAGGCAGGGACCCTAAAACTTGTAGTATGGCAACTGCAGGGTGAAATTGGAGCAGTTCCTGAACAGTCTGGCACTCTTATTCAGTTGCGCACAGGTGGGAGCCTTGCCTGGCATATCTCTCCTGTTGTGCTATCCAGTTGGCTATAGACATCTTATGCTTTTCGGCTGGGAAGATTCACAATTTCCTAATCCATTGTAGGCGACTGGGATGAAGCTTGTACAGGTATTACACTCGCATCCAGAGCAATTGTGTTAATAAAACTGCAGCTCGATACCCTTGCACTTTCAGGAAGCTTCGAGCTTTATAAGCTGGGGGGCAGGCGGGTGCTGTGGCTGGTGTGGTGCATGTGAAGCCTTCTCGGGAGAGAGGGCACAGGTGGGTGCCATGGCTGGTGTGATGGGTGCGAAGCCTTTGCAGGGGGAGGGCACAGGCGGGTGCCATGGCTGGTGTGAGGGGCGCTTGCTGTGACTTTTTAAGTTGGGTTACTGCATTTTGCGTTTGGAAAATTTCCTGTGTTTGTGCTCATGTTGCAGGGTGGGCTGGGAGTATTCACAATTATGTCCTTTCAGAACGCTGCGCGCTTGGCATGAGATGCTTTCCTCAGGATGCATCTCATTCGAGGGCTTTTCTTAAGAGTTATTTGTGGTGCTTCTTGGTGAAAACTCATTGATTTCTAGCTGACTTAAAAACAGCTTCAATGCGTAGAAAACAAGCAAATGAGATGGAACCATCCTTTAAGCAGCCACGAGCTCTTAAAACTGTTGTTTGGTTTTCAAGGATTCTCTATCTATCCTTCAATCCTTCGTATGTTTTCTTTGCAAGACGAAAACAATACTCCAAACGTATTGTAAACCTGGAGTCAAGTTAACTATGGAATTGATATAAGAATGCAATATTGTAAAAAACGCGGGTCCTACCTTGTAAATGTAAATGTTAATGCAAAAGAGATTAGCCTAACACCACAACCTTTCAGTCTTAAATTGCATTGACTGCCGAGAATCTCTGACTTCACTGGAAGCCTATGGCTTTAGCCCATTTTAAATGGGTATAGCGGTTGCAAGAACAGAGAGAATAGCTGTTGCTTTGATCAAGTTTCGATGATACAAACGCCAACTGGATTTATTTGATTGTTATTCCATACTGTGCTCTTCTAACCTCATGTCAATATTATTACCCGCATAACTATAGAGTGATGTGATGTTGTCTTGCGCATGCGTAGAATATATTAATGCAATCATCGAAAAATATAGGCAATGCGTCAAATTTAAAGCTTGTCAAGTGGCTTGTCCCAAACATGTGCACCAACGAGCACCAATCAACGCATGCGCGTACCATGAATAATGACATTGACATTGGTGTGTAAGTGGTCGATGCAACTATTGCCGGGATATTGCAATCGTATTATACTGTATATGAGTGGTCAGTGCAACTATTGCCGGGATATTGCAATCGTATTATAGAGAGGCGCTAAAAAACCAACAACACCAAAATTCCATCCCCGACCAGTGAGGTACACATAGAGAGGCGCTCACAGCAGATCAGATGCGACTCAGTTCCCACCAAATTTCAATTACAAGTTTACATTCACCACTCATTGCATGTGGCAATCTTGTCAGCTCATATACCCCAAATTCTATTACATTATCACCCCGGGACTGCCTTGTGCCCCTTGACTACATGGGAAGCGTGTAGAGGGGGAGTATCCTTATTAAATACAACTGTATTCCTTAAGTACCTTCTGTATTTTGCCAGGATTTACCAGTATTTCGGAACGCTTCCCATGTAGTGAGCACCTACGGTTATCTATGGCAGATCTGCATAAGCCGACACCGTGATCCTTGTTATTACCGCCGTACCTGCATCCCATGCCCGCCTTGCATTGCTCGCTTCCCAGCTCGCAAATCAGTTATCAATTGAATGATTGTGTGTTGTCATTATCTGAGAATCATCATTATAGTAAATATAAGTTTCTGTTTGTGACACAGGTACACATCTGGAAATTTTGCGATCTGGAAATTCCTCACAATGTGATCTGGAAATACAGTTTGTCATAATTAGAGAAGTAGTATTATAGTAAATATAAGTTTTTGTTTGTGACAACTGTTAATTTGTGTAGATTGATCTGGGATTTTCCCTCACAGTGCGATTTGACCCAGATCTGTGATCGCTGTGATCGCTGTGATCGGAGCTGATGAGATTACGGGTTGCCATGCTTGTCATTATTAGAAATTGATCTATATAGTAAATCTAAGTTTCACTTTCTGACACGCACCGGCTGCTGTGTGATTTATTGAAAAAGTGAGGGAATGGTTACCTAAAATATCGGCAACAATCTTTCCGGTCTCCGAACGGAAACAAATTTCATTTGTTTCAAGTGTTCCTTTTGTTGCTTTTGGCGTTTCATGCTTTTTTTGCGATCGCGATCCTTGTCATAAACTGAGAATGGTGTATATAGTAATTTTAAGTTTCTCTTTATGACAAAACTTGATTCCTTTTTCTCTTCCGATATCTTAATGGCGACCCAGACATTCCACGCAGATTGTTTTGACATTTTACCGAACATTGATAGTAACTCAATTGATTTAATTATTTTAGATTTGCCTTATAATCAAACTGCTTGTAAATTTGATAAGCAGATTATTGATTTAGATAAATTGTGGAAACAATTGAAACGTATCGGTAAACCCCGAACGGCATATGTATTCTTCTGCACGACTCGGTTCGGACATAAGTTAATATCCAGCAATGAGAACATGTTTAGATATGATATCGTGTGGCAGAAAACGGTCAGTTCTGGATTTTATCATTGCAATCAGATGCCACTACGCAGTCACGAGATGCTGTATGTATTCTATGATAAGTTACCTACTTATAATCCACAAATGACTGACGGTAAACCGTACACACGTGTGCCGGGTAGACGCACTGAATTATATACCGGAAACAGTCCGAGAATTAATACACTATCTGATGGGAAACGGTTTCCCAGATCTGTGATAAGTATTGCTAATGGTAATTATAAAAGCAAACACCCGACGGCGAAGCCTTATGATATATTGGAATGGATTGTTAAAACTTATTCCAACGAAAATGATAATGTGTTAGACCCATTCATGGGTATCGGTACGGTCGGTAAGGCATGCAATAACAATAATCGCAAATTCATTGGTGTTGAATTAGATCATGTATATTACGCCGAAGCTAATCAGTTGTTATTTTTATGATATGTAAAGTGATTGTTATCACAGCAAGTATGCAATAACAATAATCGCAGTTTTATGGGAAGTGAATTAGATAATAAGTTATCACTGCAGGTATGATATCACAACAATCGCAGTTTTATGTGAAGTGAATTAGATCATAAGTTATCACTGCAGGTATGATATCACAGCAGGGTGCTCAAACAGGTTCACTGAACAGCTAAAAATCATATTGAAATGTGAAAAAGACAATATAAAAGTAATTATGTCACAAACCACGGCTTATCGTGTACCTCAGCCGGGTTGTGACACTTGCTGTAGCAGTCTCTGTGACGAACATATGACACGCGCAGTACGGTACGCGTGAGGAGTTATGACAGTGAAGAGATACGGAAAGATAAACGGGTGTTACACTTGTTCAGAGATAGTGAGAATAAGTAGGGCGGCGTGAAAGGGTGAGGCAGACGCTCATTTTTGTTTTGCCTTCGTAACAGTGATTCCGAAAATAGCCAGGACTCGCTCAGACCGCGAAAACAGCAGTGTTATGATATAATTTATGAGATACAGCATTCTTTTGCTTGTAAAGATATACATTTGTGGAACTTGCTCTTGTGCGATAGTGTCAGAACTGTGATTAACAGTCTTTTACAAAACAAAAATGAGCCATATTACAGACATGTCGTCTGTAATTCTGAGAGTGCAACAGCAGTCCTGAAGAACGAGACTTCTGAATGGTGATGCCAGGGACGGATTTATCCGTACTGGTAAGCCTTGGAAGAGGTTGAGGGAAACAGATGTTGTGGCACTCGAAGTTCACCAGTCTTGCAAAGTACAGCGACAGCGATCAGAGCGGAACCCGGTGCCTATTGTCCACTATGGTTGCAGCGTTGAGAATGGTATGCTGGGCTATTTCGGGGAGTGACATCCTGCTGGAGCGAAGCACCAGACGGTAAAGCCAGGGACGGATTCATCCGTACTGGTACGCCTGAACGCGTAGAGCGAAACAGGGCTGTCAGTGTCCACCATCACGACAGCGTTCTTTGCGACAACTTGACCCATGCTGGCATTCTTCCGAGTTACTGTACTGACCAGGCACACTGAGGGCTGAGGCAACCTTGCTGAACATCTAGAAGAAGCAGTGCAAGACAGGGTCAAATCACAGACGAAACTATGCACACCATTTATGAACGAGATTATCCTGGCAGTGATTGCTACTTAGAGCGAAGCACTGAAAGGTGAAGCCAGGGACGGATTTATCCGTACTGGTAAGCTTGGAAGTGTGGAGTGAAAAGAGCCTTCACACCAGCATCTCCTCCCCACCGGGAAAATAGCAACGGAATCCAGTACTGACCGTCAGAAACAGCAAAGGGCAGAGAGGCGTACCCAGAGAGCGATACGGGTGAGCCAGCACTTCACAGAGCTGGAAGAAGAGGAAGGGGCTGCCAGAGGCCAGCCTGAGGTCCAAGCACCAGTGCAACCTCAGGTCCAAGCCCAAGCACCAGTGCAACCTCAGGTCCAAGCCCAAGAGCCGTTGGTGATATTCGAGGAGGAAATGGAGTACACTGACTCCACGCGCATCAACCTTGGTACGCTGCCCATCTACACGGGCACCAAGGAGGAAGACCGTCCCAAGTTTCTGAGGGAGTTCGCCAACATGTGCGAGAATTTTGTGCGGCAGCACAACGCCAATATCAGAAGGAAGCTCAGGTCCGTGACTGGCACGCTCACCGACGCGCAGATCAAGACCCTGAGAGAGACACCTCCTGACTTTGAGACACTGTGGGATAGCATCCCTGCATGTCTGGCTGGCGAGAATTCGCAAACTCTCAGCTGGTGGCGTGAGAATTATGAGAAAGGGGGTGTAGTGGCCTCCAACATGGACCGAGTCCTCAAGGACACTAGTGAACATGGCCCACTCGAGGGTACCATCCCGTGTGCTAGGCCCCCCTTCAATGAAATGAATGCTGGTACCACGTGGGTGATAGCGAGGCCAGTGACGAACCAAGACGCCCAAGGGGAGGTTTCCAACGACTATCTGACTGATGGAACTTCGCTGAAAGGCTTGACGGGACATGATGGTACCCGTGACATGCAGTACTTCTACGCGCTCAGGGGTTTTATCGCTGCCCTTGACAAGAAGTTTATGATGAAGGGAACGCAAGAGAAAGTGGATCTGTTGACACAGAAGCCGCAGGAGGTGGGGCAGGATGGGCTAACGTACATGAAGATGTGTCAACGCAGGGAGATGCAGCTCAACACTGGGAAGGTGCTGAGCGACGAGGAGCTGCGCACCTTCATCGAGGACTGCGTAGAAAACCTGCGCATCAAGATCTTCCAGACACGGGTGAAGGAGCAGCTGAGGGCACAGTTCCCGCCACCCAATCGGGTGACCTGGAAGGACCTGGAGTCCATCATCGAGGTTCAGGACAAGCTCAAGGGCGACGCGGAGTCTTGGATTCTCACCTTCCTTCAGGAGATTACCAGGCGGTGTGGCTGCCAGTACTCTACCTGGGAGGCTCGTCAACATGGCCTCGACCTCAAGGCGATAAAGAACTCGATCAAGAAGATTGAGTCCGCTGGGGAAGGGCAGCCAGGCGAGCTAGAGAGCAGCAAGAAGGCGGAGACACCGCCTTCCAAGAAGATGAAGAAGGAGGTGAACGTTGCCGAAAGAACTAAGAAGTCCTCCTACAACAAGACGCCGCCGCCAGCGGAGGGCACTCGTACAAACGACAAGCCCAAGTGCTTACGCTGCTTCGGAGGGGGCTGGCACGAGTCCGATCCTGAGCAGTGCAGGAGCGGCTACAAGCACGTCAAGATGCCTGCCGGGTTCCACGAGAGCAGACTTGGTTCCAGCAAGTGGTGGGACGCGGAGAATGCAGCCCTGCGCATGCACAACTTGAAGAACCGCTTCAAGAGCTCCGACTGGGGCATCCTGGTGACGGACTGGCAGCAGCTGCCTAACGACGAGAAAGACAAGTACCGAGCCAAGCAGACACCAGAGGACAAGCAGAAGGGCGCCACTGGCAACCCTGAAGCGTTGAAGGCTGAGTACCAGGGCATGGTGGCTGCCCGGAAGACTGCCAGTCGTGCGGGCAGTGTGAGATCGCAGGTACTGTCCGAGGACGAGGGCTCCGACGAGGAGCCAGTCGCAGCGCGCGTCGCGGAGAGGGAGACGTACATCGCCGATACACATGTGCACCACCGTGGCAGCGCAGGAGCAGGAGCGCCATCTGGCTCTCCAACCAACTTACTCTCAGCAATGGCCGAGGAGATGGGTGAAGAAGCACTCTCGAGCGCACTCGACACCTTGGGTTTGGGGGCACTCCCCGAGACACTGTGCAGGGGTGCAGAGTCCGAGCTCACAGCAGCCCCAGCGGTAGCCCTGGGCAGCACTCAACGCATGAGGGGCTTCCCAGTGAAGACACCTGAAGAGTACGAGGCCGACGCACAGGTGCCCATGGCGCCTGCGGCGGACGAGATGCAGAGGAAGGTACAGCTCATGGCTTTCGTGATCAAGAGTCTAGGAGCGGCTTTCCGTAAACTAGCTGCTGGACTCGTGGCAGAGGGTCGGATAACAGCTCCCAGGGGTGTGGAAACCCTGGTGGAGCTAGCTGAGACCGATCAGCTCCCCATGCCAACAGCCTTAGCTGCAGACTGTCAGGGCATCGGCAGAGATAATGATCACGACAACGACGAAGACGACGACTGCCCAGGCATGGAGTCTGGCGACGACAGCGACGAGGAGGAGATTCCTCTGGACGAGATGCCGGAGGACATGGTGGAGCAGCCCAGGAAGGGGAAAACCACGGTGCGCGTCACTGCTACAGCGGCCACTGTCCAGGAGAGCTTCGGGGTGAAGGACTTCAGCGAGAGGGGCGAGCTACACGCAGGGACCATGGAGGCCAAAGCATACGAGCTGCTGAAGAAGAAGATGCTCAGTGGCCTTACGGAAGAGCAGCTCACCGCGATGGCACAGGTCCAGCCTGTGTGCAAGCTTCCGAACGAGTCTTTGTCACAAGGGATGGCTCTGGTGGCCTCTGGGGGTCTGCTCATGTTGTACAAAGCGCTACTTCTGGACACTGGAGCCAATTGCAACATCATCCCCATCAGAACGGTCAACAGGCTTGGCTTGACCATCTTCGATGCGGAGACAGGGGCCAGAGTGGCCAGATGTGACGGCAGCCCTGCAGAGTTCACCAAATACTGCTACGTGGATGTGGTCCTCGCCGCGGGCACACCATACATGACTCTGCATCGGCTCCATGCCTTTGTCACATACACCAACGACACCACGTGGGATTTCTTGGTGGGCACGGGACCCCTGAAGAACGCACTCAAGCTGACCATCGACCCCTACCGAGGCATCGCCACCTCTGAGGCCGCGGTGTCACTGGGCATGAGGGAGAAGGTCACGCTGCCGTTGATCGAGCTGACGCCGCCCGTTGATGCGAGGAGCAAGCGGAACGAAGACCCCAGGGTGTGCCTGGCGACTGAGATCTTCGACGACGGTGCTACGCTAGCGCGCACTCTTGCCCCCGCCTTTGAAAGCTGCGCTCCACTTCCACGTGAGGCGGTGTTTCCAGACACAAGGGGAGAGGACCGTCTGGCCCTCTCAGGAGAAAGGTGTGCACCTGCACCGTGTGCATTCTCACGAAACCACCCCGAGCTGGTGGACCTCCTGGCATCATTCCTAGAGGAGATGAGACTGAGAAGGTTCAACCAGGAGGAGAGGGAGAGGCTCGATGCGCGTTGCCAGTCCATGGTGGAGGCGGGCTTCTTGAAGCCCAGTTCACTGATGCGAGTCGAACTCACTGGGCGGGTCAATTGCACGCCGAGAGCTCAACGTTCGAACCACCGGCGCCTGGTACGTCCATAACGGGCCAGATGTTGGGCCTGCTACAAGCGACATCACGCAGCCAGCGGGAAGCCAACGTGGCGACCAGAAGCGAGTGGTCCAGTGTTGAAGAGCCAGCCGAGACGGAGCCCGTCACGCCAGCCAGCCTGGCCACGACTCAAGCAGATCCTCGCTATCCAGACCTCACGCAGGAGCAAGAGGCTGAGAGTGAAGCTGACTATAAGTTGGCCAGTGTACAGCCGTGGGCGGGCATGGCAGTGAACCCGTGGCATCATCAGGACAAGGAAGGCAGCTGGTCTCGGCAGCGCCTGTACATCGACCGCACGGGCTATGCTCGCTTGTGCACACTCTGTGAAGAGGGCAATGGAAGCGAAGTGGACGCAGGATTTGTGCAGGTCAAGTTCTCGCGTTGTGGAGAATGGAAGACCATCTTGGAGACGGAGTTACTGTGGCCCGACTTCACGTTGGTGGACCAGAAGGTTGACAAGGAGACGAAGGTACCCTCAGAAGCCTGGACCACGAGGGCGAGTCACAGGAAGGACAATGACCAGGTCCCGCTTCCTGACTGTGGTGCCCATTGGGAAGCTGGGAGGTACACAATGGCGAGTGTCCAGGAGGCCCTCAACGCCCACCAGATTTACCCAGGGGTCGTGACGGGCAAGCTCATGTGGGACAAGGTGGCACGCCAGTTCTGCGTGCTCAGCGAGCACACTCGCGCCCAGTGGGATCTCATGGAGCGCATGGTACGTCACACCATGGAGGGTGCCGCCAACGTGAGCCCCATGGGGAAGGTGACTGGCGAGTTCCAGCTGCCCTTTTACTACGAGAAGGATCAGCGTTGGCAATACCAGCACCTGAAGTACGTGCAGCGAGTGGACATCACTGATCTCCGAGCTCGTTTGAAGGTGAAGTATGATGAGGTGGTGACCGGTGCGCAGGCTATTCCGCCGCTCACGCGGTCAGACGCAGCTGGCAAGGTGGGGAAGTTATTCTACCCAGTGACTGATGGGGAAGGAGGCTATGGTGAGGTGTTCAGCACAAACGCCGCCGCCGTGGAGTACCTACACTTGGGGGACAACGCCAGCAGAGCTAGGGAAGTTTCCGAATAGGACCACTAGCTCACAGAGCTAGGGAACAGTTTCCGGATAGGACCACTAGCTCACAGAGCTAGGGACCACTAGCTCACAGAGCTAGGGAAATGAATGAATGACAGTTTCCGGATAGGACCACTAGCATAGCTAGGGAAGTTTCCGGATAGGACCACTAGCTCACAGAGCTAGGGAACAGAGCTAGGGAACAGTTTCCGGATAGGACCGCTAGCTCACAGAGCTAGGGAATTTCAAGCCTGCGGCGCTACCCTAGCTCCTGCCACAACAATGAGCGAAATACATGTGTCGCGAGGTATTTCACACGAAATTCGATTACCTTACTTACTCTCTCTCCATCATGATTTTTGGGAGCCCCGTTGAATTCGCGAGGAATTCACGTGAAATACATCTCCCACGCGAATTCAACGGAGCGACCCCTTTATATAAGAACCTACTATAAGCGCCCCATACGATTCACACTCTACCCGAGTGATATGCCATTTTTTAGATGACATGAAATCCCAAAAATGATGGAGTATCATCGCCTCGCTTTGTCGGGAATGGTAGTTTCGAATCGACGTTCGAGTCAGTATCGCTCCTTCGGGTCGTGCCGGCTTCGCCGGCACTTCCGCTCGGGCTCGCTACTATGGTCATTATGCCGTGACGACCATCGTAATCGAATGTACCTCGCCCCCCTTTTCGATACGGGAAGCGAGGGGGTGAGAGGGGTACAATTATGACAATTTGAAGAATAAGTGGCGCGTAGGTAGAATGTACATTATTATCTAAGGTCATCGCGACGATGGCGATGACGATGACGAATCCGAATTTGAAATTCAGAATGTGAAATTCAGAAGAATCGTTCAAGACCATTTCGAATATGATTTATAAACAGCCCTGACGACATCATGTCACGGTCATACACGATTGAAATGTGATCATCCAACGGCATACTCATACTCGATACTGAATCATAGTATGGTATGGTATTATAAACAGCCCCGACATCGGCGGCGCCCCAACTCCTCACATCACACTCACTCACTCAATACGCGACGTCGATCATATGAAGGCAACGTGGATCACCAATACGCTAGTGTCCTTTAGCTTGGCCTTCGACAACCCCCCCCCCTCTTAAACAACATATGCATATGTTCAACATTCGACTCAATGTTAATTAGATCGAGGGGCATGCGTTCCCCGTGTCGCATGATTGTGGGCATCGTGCGAAAGTAACGCAACCGATCGTGCATTTCCTTGCGCGCACGATGACGGGGTAAAGCGCGCGCGACGATGGGATGTGGCGCGATGATGTCGGGCGCGCGGGGGGTTGAAGGAAGGGCGCGCGCGTGATGAAGGCGGCGCACGCGATGATGCGGGTGGGGGCGCGCGATGACGGGCGGGGTACGCGCGCAATGAGCATGGGCGCGCGTCGCGCGATGATGGGGTGGAGCGCGCTTGATGATGATGAGGGGGGCAAATGATGTTGGGCGTGCGAGCGATAAAGGGGCGCGCGATGTTCCATCTATAATTATATTATGCAATCTGAAATGACAAATGTAAAATCGAAGATTAGATATATCATGTCATAGATTGAATCGCGTCGTCATCAAATATTATATCTCCCCCCCCCCGAAATCTGACATCTGAAATCTGAAGTCCGAATCACACATCCGATCGTCCAACGGCATACTCATACTCGATACTGAATCATGGTGTGATATGGTATTCATGACTATTCATATATCTGAAATCTGACATCTGAATTTGCATCCATGCCTGTGACCGCGCGATCAAATATCGCCATCAGTCGCGCGCCCTCGCAAAAATTAAAAATCCAACTGTCATGCATCATCGAAGGTGACAGGTCAGCAATTCACGAGTAATGGACATCACGTATGCCACCTACACGATGCTCTCATGGCGCACGCGATGATGTCAATTAGCGCGCATGGTGTACGATGATTAGCGAATGGCGCACATGCTGCGATGATCATTCGATCAGCGCATGGCGCACGCGATGATTACTTGATCACCATGCGCCACGCGCGCCGATCCGGTCATGCGCATATGATATTAGCGAATAGCGCATGTTGCGATGATCACTCGATCGGCACATGGCGCACGCAATGATTACTTGATCACCATGCGCCATGAGCGCCGATCATCATGCGCATATGATATTAGCATTGCCCACGCAGGATGCCTTCAGATTTTAGTAGTCTAGACGCAGCGCGTTAGAGGGGGTGATTGGGCTTGCGTCGAGTCAACGGCTCGACGCATGACTAACAGGGAAGCATAATAAACAGCATGAGCATATCACACATATTGCATACTATAAATATCACGAGCATCTGACAGTGTACTGTCACTCCTCGCGGAAACGCGGATGCCAACCGCGACCATGTTTCCGCTAGGGTTTATTCCCTCATCCGAACGCGCAAGACACACGTTATTCCTAATACACCGAAGAATCGATATGCAAACTTGTATTGTGTTCGGCATACAGTTGTATACCGAACACAACACTCGCTGCACTATCCAGGTTGTTCACGGTCTTTCTACGGAGATCACACTATTAATTTCATTTGCCTACGGACAGATGACCATCAAAGACGTTTGCCTACGCGTAGACTACCACTAACATCATTTGCCTACGCACATACTACCATATATGACATTTGCCTACGCGCATACTACATTAAACCCTATATAAAATATCAACTTTTGAAACTGAGAAAGCCATAACTCTAGCAAAAAACGTTACAATTACCTCCGGTTTTTTTGCATGAACCTTTTTGCACAACGCAACGCCCCCACCGTACCGTGCAAACACCATACAAACCCATCAAGTATCAAGATACACGACCTTCCCCCTCCCCGGGACACGTAGTTTACATCTAGCTTCTTCCAGAAAGATCTTGCTTCAACGGTTGGGACGACCCTGCCATTTAAGCACAGGCCTCCCACTAGACTATTCCCACCATTTCAGATGGAGCTTGTTTCTTGATTAGGGCTCCGTAATTGAGTACTCACTAAGTCAACAGATGAGGTGGTGTGCTGGAAGTGAGACCGGGACCGGTGTCACTGTCATCCGAGGATTGTGTCATCTGCTCATCCCTGCCCAACATATGGGACAATACTATTGATCAGTCTTATCACTCACAGGTTCTACGGTAGAGAGTGTGTGTACATATTCCAGCATCATGGCATGCAAGGAAGAGATTAACTTGTGTGATCATTGAATTATAACAGCAAAATGCCGAGCCGGTACTATTCGGCTCCCAGTAGCCCACCATCCACCATCAAAATGGGATCGTCTGATATTTGGATCCGCGTCAAACATCACATATTTGCGCGACGTCTCAATTGCTGAAGTGCTAGATCGGCACCCCTCGGATTCCTCGTGGAAATTGTGTATTGCAGTTCACGACTGCTGTCACTCCCTGGGCCTTTGGACATGGCACTTGGCGCAAACGACGACCTGCAACGCACGAACGCATAATTATGCTAAAGAGTTGTAGCAATCAAGCATGCGTTGCCGAAGAGAGTTGAATCAGAAGAGTGAAAATATCCTAAAGGCGATTTCAAGTTGCCTGGAATAACAGCTCAAGCTCAAGGGGGGTAGAAGGGCCACCGATCCACTCACAGACAAGAACAAGATTTATGTATAGAGCACATCGACATTCATATCAGTTGCTAAATGTGCTTTCACATGCGACACTCGAACCTTGGAAATACATAGAGCGACTACTTCGGATTTCTAACACACAAACCCTTGCAGCATATGCAACATATTTTCTTGAGACGACACACAAACTCGGGGAGCAAGTGAAATCTGAGGGGAATCTCACGGGCTAGGAGAAAAGATCTCAATTCCACTCGCACAAAGCAAACGACGGGTGGAATATGGCTTGACTGCATATGGGACTAAGGTTTCTACATGCTCTCTCGCACCTGCCAAATTTGACCGCCATCGAGGAAACGTGGGAGCGCCCGGTAGCAGGAAAACTTGCTGCATCATCTGCAGTTTTGGGAAGTAATGGCGAAGGAGGAGCACCTGATGGTACACTACAATGCCCTCCATGGATTCCCCACATTTCATATCTATCTCAGTAGCAAGGGCACACTTACTCAGGCTGAAAATAGCGAGCAGGGTGTAATCGAGAGTCAATTTCTAGCTGCGGGCTTCAGGTAACTATCAGAGTCAGCATGCAAAAAAGCTTTTGCAAAAGAAAAGGCTGGGCATTTGCGCAAACGTAGGAAATCATGTACATCCCAAAAGAAGTTTCGGATGTCAAGTACAAAGGTGGCTGGGCATCCTATCATCTGGTCACTTGAAGTTCACCCCGGGACGAAGTTTAGGGATGAGCTACGAGCAGCACGACGTAGCTAAAAAGTAAATGACATTTCTCATAATAGACAAGCCCCAAAAGACAGGGGAGGTGGTGTGGGGGGGGCAAAAACCTCGAAGCGCTTCGTCCCAGACGGTTGCCTACTCGCTGCACAATGCCGCACATCCCTCCACCAATCTGAGCCCACAGCTCATCCAAGGGTTTAGGCAGCTTTGGAGGCACATACCACCCACTGCCCTCCCTCCTCCTATTCCGGCCCTCACACAGCCGATGAGATTGCCAGAGGGACAAGCTTAGCAATAAAGCATGAATCTCAATGGTGGATGCACAATGCCAAGCCCCACGTTCCAGCTTGGAAAGGGAATCCAACAAAGTACAGGGAGCACCTTGGTTACATCATTGCGTGCTAGAAGAATGGACTTCTGCCCCGGGGTTTGGTAACTGCGTGACGCGCCTGCAAAGTACAACACGTTCATGCTTGATGCTCAGCGCCTTCCGCCTATCTGAATGGTAGGTAACACTGCCACTGTTCCAACCAGCAAAAGCGCATGGCTCCGTGGCTTCGAGGCCGGGTGTGAGGCGCGCGGCTCCGGGGCTTCGAGGCCGGGTGTGAGGTGCGCGGCTCCGTGGCTTCCGAGGCCGGGTGTGAGGCGCGCGGCTCC
>LGRX02026282.1:0-16520 GCA_001247695.2 Cymbomonas tetramitiformis | reverse complement strand
TGAGGGGCAGTGAGGGGCAATGAGGGGCGGTGAGGTGTAATGAGTGGCGGTGAGGGAAGGCAGAGAGGGGCAGTGGAGAGCGGTGATGGGCAGTATGTGTTTTAGTTTCAAGATGGATGAAGTGTTTGTGTGGTGTGTTGTTATTGAGGAAGGCGGGTATTGAGGGAGAGGATTTTGTCTTTACCTGGCCGGTCTTCCGGATCTTGTAGTACGGGACCTGGTATTCCCAGGCCAGGTGAAGAGTGTCGGACTCGAGGAGGAAGGAGACCGTCAGCAACATGTGTTGCTCATTGATGTTGGATCCTGCTTCCCCCTTTCCAGCTTTCCCAATGTAAGCGGGGAGTTCTTTGTTTCTTTGAAAGGTAATGTTACTATGCTTACACCTTACTGCGGTCAACAAGTTTCTCCTAATGCTCAGCGGTGATTCTAAAGTGACAGAGATTCCTCTTATGGTGTGGGATTTGAACTCACCCCTCGCCCCAAGGGCCGCAAGGTATTTGTTGATCTTTCCCTCCGGTCCTTCCTCGTAACCCAATCCTCTAAGCCCTTCAGCCGAGAGCTTAACCCGCTCCAGGAAGACCTGTGACAGCCCGCTATCTTCCGCCCTCTTAATTTCTCTAGCAACAACGGGTTTTCCAAGACTCAACAACTGTTCTTCACACAAATTCAATGCCTCCCACTTCCTAATTTTGCTGTTTGTGTTTTCGGATGTGCTCAAGTAGTTTCCCCCTTGCTTAATGGAAGTTGTAATTATAGTTCTGCCGTTACTTCCGGGTTCAGGGCGTTGCGTGCCCCTTTTAAGATTCCAAGGATGTTTGTCAATTTCTTTCGGTTGTTTCGGTTTGTGTTGTGATCCTTTGTCCAATGCTGAGTTATTTTCCGTGGTTTTACTTTTGAAGCACTTGTTCCGATTGATTCTACGGTGTGTTCCGAAGATGCTCTTGGCGCAAGTAGTGTTCACGTGTTTTAAAATGAAACAAACTGAAACATAAAGCTTATCAGTTTCTTTCAATTTGTGTGTCGTGTGTTGCGTTGCTTTACCCGATGCTTGTTTAAATTCCGTGGCTTCTCTTGTGATGCTCTTGTTAAGGTTGATTCTACGGTGTGTTCCTACAATGCTCTTACCGCAAGTAACTCTCACGTGTTCTGGAATGGAACAAACTGAAACGTAATGTTTATTGATTTCCTTCGGCTTTTGTGTCGTGTGTTGCGTTGGTTTGTCCAATGCTTGCTTAATTTCCGTGGTCTCTCTTTTAATGCTCGTATACGAGTTGATTCTACGGTGTGTTCCTATAATGCTCTTACCGCAGGTGACTTTCGTTTGTTCTGGAATGAAACAGAATGAAACGAGATGTTTATTTCTCTCCTTCCGTTGTTGTGTTGTGTGTCTGATTGCTTTGTCTAATGCACGCTTGGTGTTCACAAATCTGCTTTGTGAACTGATGTTTGGTGTAACTCTATGAGGTGTTTCTCCAATGTTCCTAGCGAAAGCAGTTCTCGCGTGTTCTAAATTGAGACAAACTAAAAAGAAATGCTTGACGAATTCTCTCCGTTGCTGTGTCGGGTGTTTCTCCTTTTCCAATGCACTTTTAACGTTCGTGTGTTTGCTTTGTGGGCTATTAGTCCAAGTAATTCTAAGCTTTGCTCTTCCAATGCTCTTTGCGTGGGCGCTTTTTGCATAATCTCGGAGCAGGCTTTCTTTTATTCTTGATTCGACTTCCAATTTCAACCTCTCCGTAGCTTCGACCGTTTTTGAGGTAAGGAATTTCGCTTCGGACAAAAAGTCCGTTGTGATGTAGTTCTTTTGAGATGTCGCTCTATGAGTTTCCTTGATTGAAGTTAACACGTTCACAATAAAAAGTAAAACAATGTAAAACAATTTAAAAGCCTTCAGCGCAATCTCTCTTCCTTGAGATTTTGAAGAACAATGGAAGCGAAGCTTACCTCTGCTATCCACAGCACATAATCTTCAAGCTCGCGTCCTCCTGCAAAGGAAGCAAGGTAGTTCTCGACGTTCGCTGCTTTCCCTTTGACAACTACAGCGAGCGAATCTTGAAACTTTCCTATCGCTGGGTGTCTCCTCCCTTGCGTCTCAAGGAAGTGCTTGAGGAGAACTACTGTGTCTTGCGCCTTTGAGAGAGCCGCTTGCGTAAAGGATGCCATATCTGCGGCCAATCCCTTAACCCCTTGAGACTCACGTTTTTGTTGCTGAAATTCTGCAATCAAACACTCAGAAATTTAATCTGTTAGTTTGTGGTCAGTAAATATCCGCCCCCTTGAGCACAGTTAAGTGCTCAAAAAGGGGCGGCGCGATTAAAGGTCGCTCGTTGTCGCCTTCACTGCCCTACGGATCCTAGGATCCATAGGACTACAGGTTTTTAAAGAATAAAGGGCAAGTAAAGCAAGTTAAAATATACCTTTAGTATACTTTATTAGCTTTACTGAAAAATTTCAACACAAAAGGTACTAAACCCTAAAAAGAGGTTAGCACGCTGGCGGCAAAATTTCGAACTGCGATTTTACCTTGCAATTTTACGATGATTGTTACGGCTATGTAAACAAGCGCCGTAATATATTATCAATATACAAAATAAACACTGCAAAGTGGAACAGCAATGCAAGTGTACGGATGAGCTGGTTTGTGAGTGCAGTCTCTCTAAGAAGATCTGCTGAAGCACAACGCTTCCTCACTTTTGTACCTAACGTCTCCCATCATCTTAGATGGTACCGCCATTGGGTTGTGAACCCGAGACGTAGGTTGAACGACCAGCATGGTAATAACGACTAGTTCGTTCATGCTGCGCATGCGAGTTCCGCGCATGCTGAAAGCCAAGATGGTTCTTGTTTGTTTTCAAGATGTATCTTTGCTTTGCCATCTTCGAGTTCGACATACGAACTCTCGATGACAGGGATGGCTGATGATATGACATTATCATCTGGCGACATGTACAGTCATCGTCGACCGTACTGACGACTGTCATAAATATATGACGCGACTCGACATGTACAGTCATGGTCGACCATACTGTCGACTGTCATAATAATATATGACGCGACCGACTGACATGACATGACATGGTATGACATGTCTGACAGGTATGACACGTATGACATGTATGACACATATGTCATCGGTCATGACCCTGACAGATCTCCCCTCTTAAAAGAGTTGTGACCTCACAACGGGCATACCTTTGTATATGTCTATGATGTCTTTGTTGTTGTCGCTTCTTGCTGGTACCAGTCTTCTTACACCGATTTGAGGCGTCCCTCATGGTGTTTTTAGGTTATTGGGGGGAACTGAGTCCACTTTAGTCCCTCACCTTAGGCATTTAGCCCTACAGTTCTTAGGATGTAGCCCACCTTTCCGGAAATCGTATCGTATTTCAGAGTGACGTTCCAAGGTTCAATGAAGAGCGTTTTCGTGATACAGATTGACGCTGGATTACTGATTGATCCACACGTTATCATGTATGTACTAGACGATTCAAAGCATCCGAAGTCTACGTTACGGATTATTTGCGCTAGCCGTCGTCGCTTTGCGCGATCGATGATCCCACGATTTTATAATCGAACGATTCTCGGCCTGATATAGTGCACCCAACCCTTCCTCCCCTCCTGAAGCTACTATGGAGGTTCACAGGTAGCGATGGGGAGCCCGATTTTTGGGGCTTGTTTTAATGCAAACGGAGAAGGCCCTGCTTACGAGATATCGGAGGGTCTTTATAAGTCCACTTTAAATCCTCACCCGTCTGCCAAACTCCTTTTATGGTCCAGTACGCACGCTTTGACGAACATCTGTCGCGATGAGTGAGAATGGATTCGCCACGTACTAATGTGAAATTCGTTTTAGTTATGTGTGTCAAGCATAACTCAGGATCACAACTCCGTCCACCTCAGTTATCCGGTAGCGCGGATTTACTGGCCACAGAATCCGATGACAAACCACGGTCTTGGCAAAGGTAGCATTAGCAGTTTTTTCACAGATATTGGTACCCGCATATGCGTATCTGTGTAAGGGTATGATTTATACAAGGCTCACTACACCTTAGCAAGGAAGGATCAATTCATGCTCCTGTCATATCAATTTGATGCAGGGTAAAAAATGTTAGGGATATAACCCTGCAGTTCTCGGGTTGCAGCCCATTGCACCGAAGGCGCATCGCAGTTCTTGGGATGCAGCCCTGCAGTTCTTGGGATGCAGCCCTGATATATTTATACGACCGATGGATGAAAACCTCTTGGGTACATATTTCCACGGCCTGATTATTATTAGGTCGGCAATTATTGGCAAAAGTCATTGGCTATCAGCTTTTGACTCAGAAGCCACAATGTTATAGAAGCTGCGACCTATTGTGATCATATGCGGCAGTTATGCCTTCAGCATACGTAGACAATATGATTATGTGGAACTTATAATCCCACTTAAGTTGCATCATGATAAATTTATCCAGGTGTTAACAAGTGTTCAGGATTTGATAAGGGGTTGACGCCCCACAAGCCAAAGGTCACTGTCTCATAAGGCTCGCCTCAAGTGTGCGGCTTTGAGGATTAGCGTCCTGGCGAGGCACAGTCATGATGCTTCCTAGTCCAAAGAGCTGGAAATGAGAGTGCTCAAGATATCCAAAGACAGGAAGGCTTTTGGTTGGCCAGTGTTACTGTCAAGATGCTTAACCTTGATGGAATGGCATTCGGATACAAACTGTGCAACCATGCATGCGACTTATGCATTGGTGTATGACTTTGATGAATTGTCTCTTGCCATGAACCTGGAAGGAATGACGGGCAAATAGCTAGAGTGGCGGATTTACTCACTCGGCTTTGCTGTCTATGAAATTCGATGCCTGATGGCACAACTGGCAATCCTTTGCTCAGATGCTTTCCTTAAGACATTGGCAACAACTTGTGTGCCAGCTTCTCTAGATTTGGGGAGAAACCATGGATCAACAATTTATCAATCAAAACACATGTATCAAGGTTGATTCATCGAATCCTTCAACTCTTGAATTTCGACAATCAGCATCTCAGGCTGTTGACGTCAAAGTGATGGTCGTAAGCTTACAATATAGCTTATTCACATTTGAAAAACCATCGTTCTCCTATGTCAGTGCCTTTACAATGATAGAGCCGGAGAAATGTGCATTTATGATTTCTTCATAATGAACTTTATGTGTCAATAAGTCAAATAAGACTTCATTTGATGTTTCGATCGGCATGATGTACCGTGTCATCAATTTTATGGCTGCTATACACAGATGCTGGAACTTTTGATAAGATTTTTAATCTTCCAAGCAAAATCACAATGATGTAAGGTGTGGCAGCTGTATGAAAATGAATGAATCTATACTCTTCCTCCCCCTCGCAAAAAGAGATGTATCAAACCAATCAGATGGTGATGGAGGATGTTATTCAATCATTATGTTATGTGAATCAGACTGAGATTACTCATCGAATGCTTTAGAGGTAACAATGTCAATCTGAACATTGATTCTCTCTACGTCATATTGGCAATATGCCTGACGTTTTTGAATGTGGCTAATGCCAGATGATGTCAAATGCAGTTGTTGGGTTGCAGCTTACATACATTTGTCAATTCAGGGTCACTATAGTGTGCCCAACTTAGACAATGTTCTGGAAAATGATTGCCATGATGAATAAAGAAATCAGTGATGGAGAGTTACCGAAGTTTAACTTTGGTATCGAAGCTAATGGAGAGTCAATCAAGAAGTGTCCGTAATGACAACAACTTACTACGAGTTGTATTTTCGTAGTTGATGGATGGCTGACATGTCATTTCATTATGAATGGAACATGGCATTGCCTAGTGATATGTGTATATTCTTCAGCTCATGATCATTTATCTCAATGGTGCCCATTTTATTTTTGGGCAGACACTATTCAGAGACTTGTTATGATAAAGAAATATGAATGATGAATGTGTCATTTCAATCCGATAGAATTGTGACTTGTTTTATGACTATAAAATTTCTGTCACTTTCCAGAATGCTTGTCTTATGTGCCAAAATGTTATGAAATTACAAATATGGTGTCAATCAATATGTGGATGGTTTATACCATTGTATGCTATTCCACAAATAAGCAATGATGTCAGAGTGAAAACTTTGGACAATTGCAACTCAGTACAAATTTGAGTGCATTCAAGCCCACTTAAATGTTCAGAATCTGAATCTAATGTACTTTTCTAGCTAGAGCTACCATTGACTATCCAACATCCACTGAGGACATTGTTTCTTACGTCTTTTGGCATCACGCTCAGCGTTTTTCTTATTCTGCAAGCGCCTCTTTGCTACTGCTACATCCGGAACGTTGTACCAGCTACGAAACTTGCTGGTAACTTCATCTTCTGAGCTTTCTTCATCCAAAAGCAAAACTGGCTTCAACATGTCTTGTTCTTTCATCGAGGACGAATCACACAGGGATGCAGCAGACCTGCAGCATGAGAAGAAAATAAACAGCAAGAAAGTCACTATGCAAAATCACCACTGAAGGAGATGACTTTCATCATAGGGTGGTATATTGGTTGTTTCATATGACACATAGAAGATATGAATAATTCGAAGAGAATTTTGGGATAAACATCCTGGATTGGCTGTGCTTGATTGCTCTATGCCCAAGAATGACCGAAGAGATTGCTTGCCATTTTTCAGCCATATAGCGTGGAGGCTGCTTAACAACGGTTGGGTCATAAGCTAAATAGCTATGCAGCTATGTCGGAGGCTGAATAGCCATGATTGCACAGACTATGTCTTTTATGATGAATAGACCTCTGAGAAATGGTGTCTAAAAAAATCAATTGACAACAACTCAACCTTTTGGTATGATGTAGAGCTGATGATCTTTGTTGCACTTCAATTGTTTAATGTGCACTAATGAAATGCCTTGTGATATATAATCTCACAGAATAGGCATTGCTCAATGGCGATATGATCAGATATGTAATGATCAATGAAGACAAGATGATTGGTATGGCTCATTCAATAGGCATAATTACCTCAAAAAGATGCCAATACACGGATACATATCAAGACATAAGGGCAATAGGCTTATTGTATAGCCTTCAAGGCAGCTAGCATTCATGCTGAACAAGGCTACAATTCAAGCAATTGCAATATCTTTATGACAGGAAATGTGCCAGGGAACAATAGCCCGGCCAAGCCATTCGATTGGCATATTGTATTTATGCATACTGGGGCAGTGAGATGGCAATGGGCTCGGAAGGGGACTCCCGAGCCATTGACTTCGTACTATGGGGAGCGAAAGCCTGGACTTGATTATAGCTGGCAGCATATTATCGTACACCCTTCTGGTGCGCTACGCCGCTGGGAGCGTAATAGGGGCGGCGGCTGGTTTCTAGAAGACGCCACTCAGTTGAAGGCGCCGGTAGCGCCATTCTCATTACCGATCAGCCGCGTTGGGATCGCGTACTGGAATCCGACGATTGTGATTGACGATGACGAATATCGTGGAATTCCCTACAAGGGGCGTAAGCCTATACACTCAGCGCCTACGAACAGTGAAGATTCGGGTACAGGCGCTGTGTCCTGGAGTAAGGAGAAGTTACCAGATTCTGATGACAATGATGACGCAGGTGTCACTAACAGTAAGGAGAAACTACCAGGTTCGGATGACAAAGATGACGCGGGTGTCATATATGACATGGACACTGCCAGTCCGAAATGGGAGCCAACTTCGCCTGAATATGATGACACCGAGGATGACGTCAGCGAGTTCGATGACTTGGTAGCTGACGATGCTGAAGAACAAGCTGAAGCTCGAAGGTTGAAGAGACTGGGACTGCAATTGATCATGGATGAGAAGGGTGAACTTCACTGGGTACCAAAGGGCACCTCCCCGACCTCACCTGTTCAGCCCGATGATCAGCCTATTACCGAGCAGAAGTCTGAGGCCATATCTGAGGATGCCCCAGCCTCTGTGGTGGAAACTGTTCATGTACCACCAAAGAAACCATATGGGTCGGATACTGGATTGACTTCAATGGTTGAGAATAAGGCTGGGGTGTCTGAAGAGACGAAGAGGCAATCTAGGAAATATCCGAGATGTTGGACACATGAGTATATCACTCATTTGAAATGCACCATGAGCAGTGACAGTGATGAAGAAGAAGTGCTGGACGTGGCTCCTCGTAGGAAGAAGGCAAAGATCAGCAAGGGACAATGAAATCAACTGTCTTGATTAGGATTGTCCAAATGCAGATTCTCTGATTAGGATTTGTATAGGTGGCAGATGATGATATGCCAGCCGACATGGGACAGATCGATTCGAGATATGAATTGCGCGCCTTGAAAGTATTAGACATGAATATTGCCCATTTGGAGGCTGTTCTAACTTGAAGTAACTATTTCGAGGAGCTGTTGCTCAACCTGTTAATTTACTGGTCAATCTTTCCTGCCATAAAGATATTGCAATTGCTTGAATTGTAGCCTTGTTCAACTGTTTATCTAGAACATTGCAATTTTGTACACTGCAAAATTGCCGACTACGGACCTGTGCCCCAAGATTGAAGCAGATTTACCTCTGACTGACCCTTGAGCTCCGGCTCGGATACAGTCACGTGCTCAAGAAGTCTTCACTTGGAAGTGGTATTGCTCTGCGCCCTTTTTGCCCCCTGACTTTCACCCTGCATGCAAACAGGCGATTTTCCAAAACTGTTATGCTGCAAAATGGTCAGAAAGTGGGAAAAGAAGCCGCCAGCAACTCAAATCTACCGGGATTAACAGCCAGATTGACCCGAACGGAGAGTGAAAAGTGGACCAGTGGTCAGATTGAGAAAAGAGGACCTCGGAGACAGTTTTAACGTAGACACAAAAATTCCAGACGTTTCTTGATAGTTTTTTGTCGTTTGGAACCTGGCCCCGAGACCTGGGTCCTCATAGATCGCTACATTTTAAATTGGGATGGCCAACCGGCACGGCAGAGCAAAATTAGACAAATTTGAGCCCATCAGACTACATAGAAGGAAACGGGAGCCCAGAAGGATAGTTTTCTATTTTTTTTATATTCTTTGAAGGAAAAAAATAGTCTCCAATACTGGGACCTGGCCAATTAGTCTGGATTGCTCCGGGATGGCCGCCAAGAAATTAGCCAAACTGCCGATCAACACTCAATTTTTGAAATTTGGCCACCAAAAACTGCATTGCACTCTGGAAAGCATATTTCTTTGTTCACCACGACTTCCACTGCTACGATGAAATGTTTTTCTGAGTGTTCTGGGGGAATTTGCCCAAATTGGACAGATTTGACTTCCCCAACGGTCAGATTTACACTTTTCCACTCTTAATTTCAACATGATGCAAAACGCCAACACGGGACGCTCACCTCCAACGTCGCCTACGTCGACTCCCAGGCGTACAAGGGGACGACAGGCCAGCCAGCGCAGCACGAGAGGTGCTGCAGCCACTGGAACCACTGGCAAGGGGGCGAAGGGCACCTACAAGGCGCCCTCTCCGGGTCAGCCGCCACAGGCTGCGACAGCAGCAGGTGCGCCAAGCTTCCAGATACCCAAGAAGAAGTCGACCCTGTCAGCTGATGCTCCTGAGTTTAACAGCGTGACTCCTCTGGCTCTGGACTCTGGAACCGCTTGTGTGACACCTTCCCTGGAGGAGGCTGTAACGGTACCTAAACCGCGCCCTAATCCGCCCCTGCGTCATGCAAGAGCGGCGTCACCAAGGGTGCTGACTGTTGACACCCCTGGTGCAGGGCGAAACATGAGGGCGACTCCCCAGCGGTATGTCAACTTGACCTCTCCTTCCCCTGGCATCCTGCGATTGCCAGGAAGCCGCGACCTGAGCCCTCCAGCTCCGCGCCAGCGAAGCCCGCCTCGGACTCGAGACCGGACCCCGCCACCGCCGCGCTGCAGGAGCCCACCACGGACGCGCGACATGAGTCCTCCAGCTCCAAGACCGCGAAGTCCTTTGAACTCCTACAGGACTCCACACACTTGGTCTGGAGCTACGGTGATGACCTCCCCGCACGGCCAGCTGCCCACGCCATTCAGCGAGAACGCGCTTCAGGCTGAGTCCGCGGGAGCAGCCTCTGTGGGACAACCTCTACCGGCTGGCCGACCACCTCGCGACCCGATCGCCGTGCGCGAAATGACCGAGGTCAAAATTGCAGCATGTGAGCAGGACATGCAGAATGAGGCGAATGAGCAGAAACCAGGACTTCGCCAATTTCCCTCCCGCTCTGATGTGGCCAACTGGCGAAAGCGCCAGCAGCCGGGTGAGAATCTCGCCTGGACTCCGCGCCCTAACCAGGGGGGTGTGGGGGCAGCGGGGAGGTCAGAAGACACGCACCAAAGCATTGCTGGCGAACTCATGGCACACTCAATGCATCCAACTCCCTCCTCAACAAGCAACGGGGAGGTGGGGGCAGCGGGGAGGACAGGTGGCTCCGGCTTGACAGGTGGCCCACGCCACATAAGCATAGCATGTTCTGGGCATTCGCTGACCTCACCGATTACCGATACCGTTACGGAACCTAAGGTGATCGGTGACTCTATGGCAAGGTTATCGGTGACTTTCGAGTCCGAGATAGACAGCGAGGCAACTTCACTGACGCCCTCACTGACTCAGGCGACTACGGAGGCAGCTACGGTTACGGATATGCTCGAGTCCCTGTTGAACTGCGAGTCCAGACCTTTGACTACCTCGCTGACCTCAACAACTACGGATATGCCCGAGTCCCTGTTGAACCGCGAGTCCAGACCTTTGACTACCTCGCTGACCTCAACAACTACGGATATGCCCGAGTCCCTGTTGAACCGCGAGTCCAGACCTTTGACTACCTCGCTGACCTCAACAACTACGGAGCAGCCAGTCAGCTCAGTCAGTTACGCAGACCTCGCACTCAGGCGTGGCGTTGGACTCGCAGCCTACCAGCCGCATCTTAACCGCAACCTAACAGTCATCGAACCCCCTTCTCAAGCAGATGTCCTCAGCAGAATTCCAGTCAGAAACTTACCTCTGAACTCAGACTCAGTGAACCAGCTTTCTCGCCGGGAGAGGCGCCATCAGAGATGGGAACAGAACCAGCAGCGCCTGGCAGAACAGCGCAGAGCACTCTTCTCTGACCCCGCCTCAGCCAGAACGCCCTCAGATGCCTCTGCCCCCGCACTGAACTCTCAGCATCAATCCCTAATGCAGAATCAGATGATGTTAGAGGTATCAGAGTACATGCAAAATCTGCATCAGCAAGTGCTCCAACACTATCCGCATCTGACTTCGGTTCTACCAGCAGTGGGCGCTCCACCTATGACGCCCTACCAGCACACCTTAGGATGGGCGAGCGGTTTACCAGGTGCACCGGCGCCAGCAGCTGGATCAGGTCCCTGGCTGGTACCAGCACCGGCTCAACCGGTTCCCGCACCGGCTCAACCGGCTCCAGCACCGGCTCAACCGGCTCCGGCACCGGCTCATCCGGCGCCGGCACCATTTCAGCCAGATCCACCGGCTACCGGCTCATCGCCTTCTGACTCCGCTGAGCCTGATCAACCGTCACCAGGAAACTCGCCCCCGCCTTCAGACAATGGTGAACCACGACACCGGCGTCTAGACGTGTTGCTATGGACTTTAGAAGGAGCCTCCTTCTGGTTGAGAAATCACCTGTCCTCTTCCTCCGCAGTTACTGTCAGCCACGGCGCTGAGGCACAATACTCTTACCGACTGCCAACCATGCCTGGAAGCGCCAGTCACTTCATAACCGATACCAATCGGATTTGGATGACTATGCGGCACATCGGAGTGGACATCCAAGACCTGGCGCAGCATGGGTCAGTGCATACTCCTGTGCGCCTGACTGAGATTGAGGACAGTGACGCTTTCACTCTGGAAGTGGAGAAAACGCAAGTGGATGAAGCGCGGCGTTGCGCGGAAAGCCGTACTGGAACTCAGCAGAGACGCCTGCCCTTGTACTCATGGGTAACCATCGCGGAAAATGCCTTAGAGTCCGAGTTGACAGAATTTGACCCCCTGGGACTCCAAATTTGGGCAGCATTTTCATCTTCCGAGGCGTACTTGTTTCGAGGAATGGCGGCTGGCAACCAACCAACTCCCGCCACAGTACCGGCTAGACTGGGCGTCAACCGGTTTCCCTCTGGTGTTCCCAGCGCAGCAGAGTACAGATCGCCTGGAAATTCCTTGCCAGCGGCCCCGGGACTCCTGCCAGTGGACCAGCGCCTTTCTCAATTCCCAGGGCACCACGATCTTATGGGAGCGGCTTCCCCAAGTGATGTCTACCGAGAATCCAAGACAGTGGCTGATGTGCTCAAGCTGATCAGAGACATTCCTATGTACCCCTCCTCCGCTGAACTAATCACCACTGACGCGATATTGCCGCGCTTCCACCTTTTTCTGAAGCGCTGGTCAATTTTCTGTCAATGGGCGTAGTCACCTTCGCCCTGGGTCGCATGAGTGCTTATCGCCTAGACCTAACCATGATCACCATGCCGGAGATCTTGAAGGAAGTGGCTCAACGCAAACTACAGCCGCGATCCCTAACTTTTCTCAAGCAAGGTGGAATGTTGAACTCGGAGGCCTGGAACCGGCGTTACGCCACTTTGGCGCCTTTCCTGGCCGACGTAGCCAGGAGCGTACTGGATGACATCGTGCTGGTAGGACTAGCGGGGACCGTGATGCGCATGGCGCAGCGACGAGAAGAGACTGCGCGTTTGTTCGCCACTCGTCTGGTATCCTGGCACGAGGTAGTCCAGTTATTGGCAGACGCCATGCCCAACTGCCACGCCATCAGCCAACAGCAGCTATTATATCAGTTCTGGTCTGGACTGCGACTGAAGCAAGCTGTGATGGATCGCCTTATTGAGGATCGGTTGGATCTGCAAAGTCCAGCGGATTGGGAAAGCAATCATCCCGGATCCACCGCGCTGCAGCATATCATCACTGTGGCCACCAAATTGGAGCGCAGTGAAGCTCTGACCGCAGCGCGAACCTCTCCCGTCTCTGCACCTGCGAACCGAAGTCCTGCCTGGAGGAATGGTCGCTCGTCCTCCAGACTTAACGCCGTGCAGGACGCTGGGGAGGAAGATGCTACTGACCTCGACCCCGCCGACCTCAGGGTGCAGCACGCCGTGCCGCCCAGCCCGGCGGGATTGACCAGGCCGCCACGCCGATGCTACGTCTGCAACTCTGACTCCCATTTATGGGCTAACTGTCCCGACGAGGCCAAGAAACGAGCCTGGATTGCTGACGCCCCAGCTCGTTTGGCACGCCGCCGCGCTGCAAATGAATCTCATATCGCAGCGCTGGAGACAGAATGGGAGGATTTGGAAGATGAAGCGGAAGCGCTGGAGTATTTTCAGAACGAGGAATCGGCCGCAGCGTCCTCCTCGGGTCAGCAATCTGCGGAGGAGGAGGACTGAGTGTCTTCCTGCCGGCGGGACGCCGGCGACAGGGCGGTATGGGTAACCGCCCCTGGGCAAGGAGTACAGCCTTCGCCCACAACCGGGGGAATATCCAGAAAGAGCCTCCGCCACCCCCCAACCCTCTGGCCGCTCGAGGGTACGGATTCACCTGGTCTGCCGATCAGAGGCGACAACGCCATCTCGACAGAACCAGAACCCTACGGGATGAACCCTCGTTGACCAGTACCGCTGTTTACACAGCGAACCTTTCCACTGAGCAGGGCCGGCGAGAACATCACTTGGTGTCCCGGCGCCATCAGCGGTCGCCACGAAGGTCACCCACTTCGTCGCCTGAGCGCTCCAAGCCTCCCGTTATGTTCAGTGTAGATCGCTCCCTTGGAACTGGTGATCGCCGTCAGGCTCCTCAACGCGAGCGTGGCGAAACGCCCCGCGTTGACCCCACAGACCCTAACCCTAACCCTAACCCGAACCCTAACCCTGACCCTAACCCGAACCCTGAGACATCAGTACTGGCAGCACTGGATGAGGATGATGGTCAGGAAGAGGAGACCCAGTGGACCTTCAACCCACTCAACACCCCCTGGCGGAAAACTCCTCGACCGCGGGTACCGAGAAAAGCTCCGGTGGAGCGTATGCGAGCCTTGAGGCAGCGGATTCAGGATGTAACGCTACCCGCGGTTTCACACCCTCTGGACGACAGTGGGGAGGAAGGGGGTGGAACTTCAAAAACTGGCCCAGCTTCAGAACCCCCACCTTTTAAACTTCGACCTGAGGTGTTTCCTTCGACGTCTCGACCAGCAGCGTGTCCAGCCTTGGCAGAGAGGGCGTCAACCTCAAGCGCAGAGCGCACTACGAGTGCAGCGCGCAAGCGCACTGGAAAACCTCGCAGCAGAACTCCGAAGACTGTACGAGACCGACTGCAGCATGAGGCAGAGGTTACGAGGTTGGGAGATGAACCACCAGGACTTCGAGCAGAGTCACTGGCGGATCGCACGCGTGCTTGGAGAGAGATGACGCACCCGGAGCACATGGCCGCGGCAGCGCTGGTAAAGGAGAATGAGAAATGGAGAGATGCATGGGTACCAGAAGGGTGGCGCAGATATCGCCGCCGCTGGTACAGATGGCATGGGAAGGTCACCCCTGACCTAACGATAACCGAAGGAGCAGTTCAGCTATCTCTGGAGACCGAGTGCGGTACTATCCCAGGTTCTGGTGGAGATGTAGGAATTCCAGACGCCTGGTGCAGTCTATACAGGGTGCACCAATGGAACCAGCGAGAAAGGGAAGCTGCGGAGGAGGCTGCTCACCTGGCTCTACCCTCAACAGCAAGTGGTGATTCACTCTCCCTGGACTCAGCGGAACCATCAGATGCGAATCCAGCGACAACTCTGGATTTGACCTTATCTCCATCCAGTTCTCAGCCCGCAACTTCTGGGGACATTTCCGACCTCGAGGACTCCCAGCGGTCGCTCAACTTCACGCAGCAGTTGATGGAGCGACAGCTGGCCGCCGCCAGATCGGAGAACAATCCAAGTGTGCTGACAACGGTGACAGAAGGAGTGGAGCCGACTCCCCTGAAAACCATCCAGGAGGAAACCCACCTGGAACTGCTACTGACCATTCAGAAACAGCAACGCCATCGTCTGCGGCCGATCCTGGAAGGTAATGAAGCAGTGGCAGCACCAGCGAACGTCACCAACGCCCAGGCGGCACCGCGGGAAGAAGAAACCCCCTCGTTCACTCAAAAGTCCGAACCAGAAGATAGCGCTGGGGAGGAAGAGGAGGAGAAGATTTCCATCCAACCTCTTCGCTCTTACCCTCTGGAAAGCCGCACGCAGAGCCGCGCCAGACGACGCGCTCAGGGACAAGAGCGACGCGCTAAGGAGCGGCAGCTACAAGCAGATCGCGACCTGGAAGGTGGATGGTACTTTGGTCCGGATCCTCGTTCGCAGCCTGCACCACCGCGCACAAGACCCATCCGGTCTAAGCAGCGCGTACCTTTGCATCACCCAGTGCGAGCAGCCATCTGTGCACATCTGCGACGCGATGGTCAAGTAATGTGGAACCAGGACAGTCAGCTGACTGCGATTCGGGACAAAGAGGGAACGCTGCTATTGGTGTTCTGGGCCTTGCTGAAGGGACAGCGAGTGCGCGTGCTGGTGGATTCGGGTGCCTCGGATGAATTCATCTCCAGTGAGTGCGTCAAGAGATTGAACCTCACAGTTCGCGCTAATGGGATGCCGCTGAACGTTACCCTCGCGGATGGGTCAGTGCAGACCTCTGCGCAAGTCGCTTACGGCAAGCTGACCGCCGAGACTTCAGAGGGGACTTACTCCGAGGTCATCAAGATGCGAGTACTTCCTCTGGGCATCAAGGTGGACATTGTACTCGGAGGAAGGTGGTTGAGACACCTCTCGCCGGTCACGCTGGACTATGATGGGTGGGGATCAGTCAAGTTTCGCCAGCATGGCAAATCCGTGCGGATACGGGGATGTTCGCCAGGGCGTAGCTCTACACGCAAAGGCGAGAGAACCGCGATGGCTCTGGAACCGATGGTAATGTTATCAGCGGCTCAAGCGACCAAGGAGATCAAAGCCTATCGGCGCAGATATGCGGGAATGGACAGTGCCGCGACACCCCACGACATCTTAGTGGCCTATGCGACACCTCTGGTAGGGACTTCGATGTTATCAGCGGTGGCCACCAGCGAGAATTTGGAGGACCCTTCAATCTCCCCCGAGTGGAGAAAGAAGTTTCAGAAGCTGATCGAGTCCTTTTCACCTCGAGTAATTCGCGAAGCGCTGCCCAACTTTGACGCCCTGCGAAAAGATGAAGTGGCCCACGTGAGACTGCAAGAGGGATGGAATGGCATCGCGCCCGCTAAGAGGCCCTACAAGATGTTCATGGTGGAGCTGACTCAACTGCGAGAACGCCTGGATGAACTCCTGAGCAAGGGCTACATCAGACCTTCCTCAAGTCCGTTCGCTGCACCAGTGCTGATGGTTCCCAAGCCTGGGAAACCTGAAGTACTCGGAATGGTCTGCGACTTCCGAGCCATCAACAGCCTGACCGTCAAGGACAAATATCCACTTCCAGACATTCA
>LGRX02026281.1:0-32606 GCA_001247695.2 Cymbomonas tetramitiformis | reverse complement strand
ACCTCGCATGGACCCGTGGGGTGGAGCACCCGAGATGGGGTGCGCGGGAAAGGTGATGCGTGGACCTCGCATGGACCCGTGGGGTGGCGCACCCGAGATAGGGTGCACGGGGAAGGCGATGCGTGGACCTCGCATGGACCCGTGGGGTGGCGCACCCGACATGGGTTGCGTGGTGAAGGCGATGCGTGGACCCCGCATGGACCCCACATGGACCAGTGGGTGGCGCACCCGGGATGGACTACACGGGGTAGGCGCGATGCGTGGACCCCGCATGGACCGGTGGGGTGGCGCGCGGTCAGAAATACGGTCTGGCTGATGGGGTCAGCGACAGCGGCCTCTTGAGGAATCGGGTCCAGGCGATGTTACGGCGGGTCCATGCGGTTATTAATAAGTGGGGTTCATGTGATTATTAAGCGGGTCCGTGTGCTGATCTTGCGGGTCCATTCGATTATTCTGCGGGTCCATGTGGGTATTAAGCGGTTGTGTGCGTTTATTATGTGGGTCCATATGGTTATTCGGCGGGTCCGTGTGATTATTTTGTGGGTCCATACGATTATTCCGCAGGTCCATGCGCTTATTAAGTGGAGTCCATGTGACAAATAGACCGCACGGGGAAGGTGATGCGTGGATCTCGCATGGACCCCGCACGGACCCGTAAAAATATTTACACTGTACTGTACATATGTTACAAGTTTTGTCGGTAAGAAACGGTTGCTAGCATACTAATAATATTATCATACATCGAAAAAAAGAGGTATGCAAAAGGTCCCCGATAGGTCCAAAGCGGGTCCAGTGCTGGTCCAGTACGGGTCCACTAAAGGTCCAGCGTGGGTACGCTCGAGGTCCATGCTTCAAGCGGCGTGATCGTCTTCATCGTCAGCAACTTCACCAACAAAGTCAACGGTCCGGTCCAGAACCACCGCCAATATACAGGGCTTCTCTCTGATTCCCATAGGCAGTCGGCGGCGGTTCGAGGGTGTGATTGCTAACCGCTTAGGCAGCCACGGTATTGGCACGATGCAAACCTGGGACTCAATTTCTTCAGCTCGGATAATAGAATCCTTCGTGGCCCATGGCAAGTCGGTACGTAGAAATACGGTCTGGCTGATGGGGTCAGCGACAGCGGCCTCTTGAGGAAACCACCTGACTTTCACCAAAATGAATGGATCGTGGCCGTGGATCGACATCTTGAAGACATCCAGCAACTCCGAGTACCTGATTCATCAGTATAATTCTGGGTGAAAATGGAGATCGCCTAAATAAGTTGAACGAATACAACAAGGGCAACATGCATGTGGTCCCCATTAAGCCGGGATGGGGGCGGGATGGGGGCACGCACCAGTCCTGGTTTTCGTATTGGGGAGTGCGAATGCCGTCAACCATTTTGTGTCCAACAAAGATGTCTCTGAACTTCACAAGCATGTATCGCTGCATACTCTCCTTATCATGGTCCTTATCACGAGCTCTGAACATGCTACGTCCAACCTTTGCATAACTGTACCGCAAAAGTCGTGGCGGTGGCGAGGTAATGAAGTTGATCTCTTCCGTGGTAAATTGTTTCACGACCATTCCTTCGCCATGAGGGTTCGGCTCCTTCCTCCACGTGCTGGCGTCCTCGAAGGTAGGCTCTACCAGACGCAACGGGGCAACGGGGTTTCCAGCACGTCGTTGCCGACGGACACGTTGTCGGATGTAACCTGTTTTGTGAATCAGGTGAAGACATTATTCCGATGCGGGTCCCGTGCCGGTCCTGCGTGCCGCCCCCATGGGGACATCCGATGGTTCCAACAAAGGACGAGTAGCGAGCGCGACAGGCTGTAAGAGTGATGCAAGTGTGGGTACAAACCGTAGAGATCGCTGATTTTCCGCCCTGATGCGTGCTGCAGCCAATTCAAACTGATGTCGAAGTTCGGCAAATCAATCGAAATGAAGCAGCAGCCAGGATTTGATGTCCTTAATGGTATCTGAAGCCCAAAATATCGAACTTTATTTTAAGATTGTAGCTAGCATGAAATCGAACTGCAATACATGGGGCGGGGCCGGGGCGGGATCCAGGACCGACGGGTCCGGCATGTTGACTCAACAGGGGCGGCACGGTATCACATACCTTCTGATAGCAGTGTGTTCCTGCCTTGACGCTCCACTCCGGATTTGAGCATCATTGAAACCCGCGAAGGTTCGGGGAGTGGATATACAGGTGGCCTCGATCCTCGCGCCAAATCGCTCAACCCGCGACAAAGGTTTACGAGGCGCTCCAACTCTATATTCTTCATGATGCTGGCCACCGGACTCGATCGCGTTTTGACCGCACGCTTTATTCGGCCAAAGTAGTCCTCGAAGCAAAACATCCATAGCTCACGTGCTGGACCGTACATCATGAGCTGCGGCACGACATGAGTAAGGAGATGCTGCATCATCACCAAATCGGCTGGTGACATATGATCTTCACCAAGCTTTAGGACCACTTTCACTCTCTCAATGAGACCTGGCATTTCCTGGAAAAGGCAAATATTGTCAGATATATAGTTAGGTGTGAATATATCGGATAACTGGAAATAAACCCTGAGTTAAGGGTTTCGTGATCAGAACGGTAAACGACTCAGATTGATAAAAGAGGTACACATAAATACTAACGGGTGTTTCCCGTCTACTGGTGACGGTCACCCAGCCTACTATAGGAAGTGACAGGTGACAGTCTTTACTGTCGGTGTGTCACATCCAGCACACCACCTAGGGTGGTGACCGGAGCTAGTAGTGAAACGAAGCAAACAAACTCCCTACTCAACTTCAGGAGGAGACTGTAGCACACCTGGAGGCCTGTACTCTTGGTCAGGGCGGTCCCAGGTCACAGCAAGGTTGTCAGATACTGCTGTTACTTTGCTAAAACCCTAAACACAGCTCAAATTTTGAGAGCTCCTCTGCACATCTAGTAAGCTACACAGCTAATCCGCTAGGCAGGCACGGTGTGATTAATCTCAGCCACTAGAGGTCCTCGGTGCTGGCGGTCCGGCTCGGAGCAGCGTGAGGGTGAAGTAGTTGCCGGCCGCTGGGGCCGGTGGTGAATCATTCGTAGAAGAAATTGACGAATTCTCGATCACAGGAGGATGCACTGCACCGGGGTGCTGCCAAGTGCTGCCCGACGGTGGGGCCTCGTCATCTGAAGACGACGCCGGCGACAGCGGAGGACCGTCCTCAAACAACTCGGCAGGCGGCGGCGGCCCGGGATGCCACGGCATCGGAGCCATATAGAGGCCCTGCCGTCTCTGTTCCCGCCGTTGGCGACGTCGAGGCGGAATAGCACACGGCATGTCATGAATCACGTCAGCTGGCGAAGCCTCCGTAGCCGGGACTGCCGAGTCAGTCCACGTAGCACCACCGACCGGTGGACCCGTGCATGTGCGCGCACCGGCACCACCGACACCGGCAACGGCGTGCGGTGCGGCGGCGGCACAAATCACAAAGAGCGCGCACATTAAGGAGGAAGTGAGGAGAGACCTCATGGACCTCGGAACGCCGCTCCCGCAGCCGTACCGTGGCCGCGGCAGCGCCACCGAGTCGACCTCGTCGTCATCGTCGCTCGTGGCGTAAGCCGCGGGCTTGTAGTCCATCTCGCGTCCCGGTCCCTCAACCTCGGAGAGCAAATTCATGCTCGGGGCCGGCTCGTCGTGCACCAATGCAACCCCCGTGCCCTCAATGAAATCGGCGAACGTGCGGGTGACGGGAGGGCAGAAAGGGTTCGGCGGACCGGTCCATTCCCCTTCGGACTCAACCGACGCGGGTGGCGAGTGTGCGGTTGGCTCCGACATCACCGGCAGGTCGGCAGTGAAGGTGTTGATGTTGAATGTTGAGTCCCCTACCGCGCGCGCCAACTCGGAGAACTCGGTGACGGCAGACACGAGGGCCTCACCGCCTTCCTCGCAGAACGAGCACGCGGAGAGGTCGGCGAAGATGTCCGGTATCCCGCCCGCGAGCATGCAAAGGGCGTCGAACTCTTCGGCGTCGTCGTGGTCGATGGCGTGTTGGAACCTCGCGGCCAGCACGGAGTTTTCGGCCTCTTCAGCGAAGGCGTAGGCCGAGAGTCCGGTCCTGCCCCCGTTCGGGCAATCTCGATGCCAATGCCGCGCCTTCCCGTTAGCGCACACCTGATTTTGGCAGTATGGGACGGTCGCACCGGTGTCGCGGTGGAAGGCCACCTTCCGCGAGACGGATTGAGACCAATTCCCTCCTTTGGGGAGGGGCGAGGCCGCGAAGCGGGTCTTGACGCGGCGGTCCGGCTTGTCTGCTCAAGGGGTGAATCCCCGCGGAGACGGCACGGACTCGGCGGTGACGAGGAAGGCGGCCAATTGCCGCTTCAAGTCGAGGACCATCGTCCGTAAGTCCGCGATCTCACTCGTCGCACCCGACTCACCAACGTCCTTCTCCGTGAAGTGCGTGCCGTGGGAGTACCGGTGTGCGGATGCGGTGGCGGTGCCCGCCCGCACGTGCTCGCCGTAGCACTCCCGCACCCACTGCTGAATAGTGAGCAGGTCGTGGGCGGCTCGTTGGTCGTGAAGAAGCAAACGGGACACCACCGGCTGGTAGAAGGTGGCGTCGAGGGCCTTGATGAAAAGGGACTTCACGTCCTCGTCCTGAAGCGTCGACCTAGTCCTCGCAGCCTTGAGCGCGGCGTTGAAGTCCTCAATGGGTCCATGAGGGTCCACGCCCGCAGTGATGCGGACGGCGAACATGTCCGCTTGCCCCTGGAAGGGGTCACCAATCGGGATCATCCGACGGGCGAACTCGAGCAGGACACGCTTACCGTCTGCCGGGAAGCTGGCGTGGGACGAGTCCATTCAGTCCGCTGCGGGCGACGAGGGGTCGATCAGCAGCTCGAGCGTGGAGAACAATAAATTGTTAGCCTCCACGCGGACGGCCAAAGTAGCGTCATCCGGCGTGAAGAGCGGAAAGAACCCGATGTCCTCAGTGACGAATGCTGTCTGCAGGGCAGAGACCATTTTCGTGAAGATGGCCGCCGCGTGGGACTCCGCACCGGAAAACCTCCCCTCTTTGCCGTCGAACAACTTGCGTTGGACGTGCTTCGCCACCTTCATGTCGAAGTGCTCTCGTTGCAACGTGCGCACCGATGCCAAAAATGTACCTCCCGCCGAATTAGCGGGTGGCTGTGCCGCTGGCGGGGTCGCGTGTGTGTTGGCATGCCTGGCAGCAACGGAATCAAAAATCGTGCTTAATGTGCGGCGGCGGTTCGCCATGCTAGCCGTCGATCTAGTAGAAGCGACCATGATGAAGAAGACTATAAGGGTGGAGTGAGGCAAGAAGACGTGGAAAAAATCGCGGCAGTCTCGGGCGGCCAAGAAATGCGGTGGGTCATCGACACGGCTGCCGTGAGAGAGCAGCAATTCCGAGAAGTCGTGTGGTAGATGGCGGCCAATACGAAACGGTGTGGTAACCAACCAGGATACGTAAACCAATCCAACGTTAAATCCCGCAGAAAAAACGTTCTCAAAGGCCTACAGCTCGCCGTAAATCAAACCCATAAATCTTAGGCCATACCCGCGACTGCCGGCACTCCCACGCGCGGAGCGCCTCATTCCATCCCACGCGTCTGGCTTTAGCCAATCATCCTGGTGTCGTCGCAGTGGCTAAATAAAGCGTAAGTGGGGCCAAACCTGTCAGATATATAGTTAGGTGTGAATATATCGGATAACTGGGAATAAACCCTGAGTTAAGGGTTTCGTGATCAGAACGGTAAACGACTCAGATTGATAAAAGAGGTACACATAAATACTAACGGATGTTTCCCGTCTACTGGTGACGGTCACCCAGCCTACTATAGGAAGTGACAGGTGACAGTCTTTACTGTCGGTGTGTCACATCCAGCAAATATCAGATCTCAAAAAGAAATCGTATGGGTACAATATAAATGCGGACCTACTATGGCCACGTGGGTACTAAATCAGGGAAGCACCCCGCCCCCGGCGGGGCGGGGTGTTGGACCTTCAAAAGAATTGTAGGGAGAGGTTTACCTTCAGAAGAATTGTAGGGCTGACAACCTCACGAACGATGGAGCATATCTCCCCAACATAATCCGCGTGCAAAGGCCTTTCCACGAGCCCATCCCGACCAGACCAGCTCGAGAGAACAGGCAAAACTCCTGAAGTCATCGCCGTGATGCCCAATGCCGCCTTCAATCTTCGAGGAATGAAATTCTCGTTAGCCTTCAGTTGCATAAGCTTCTGAGCCAGTGGCCCCCATGATTTTGGTGCGCTCAGATTGTCACGTAACCACACGGTCATGGCTTCCCTCGACGGCTTCGACGGTGCCCACGGAGAAGGTTTACCTGCCGTGGGCACAAAGCGACAGGGCAGGATTGCGCCCCTTGGCCCCTACTTGGGTCCCGCCCCCGTACCCGTTGGGGCTAGCCTGGGTCGACATGGTTCCCACATGTGGTACCCCCCCCCCTCCCCCAGATTGGCTACTTACCAGCAAGTCGCTGAGCTGCTGTTCGAACACGTGTAGCATTGCGAGGTTGCGGAGGCGCAACAAGCCAGGCCCGATTGACCTTAAACTCTCTTGCAAAATTCCGACAATGCGCTGACCAGTTGCCACCACAAATCGATTTGTGTAAGCGTTGGACCAAGTTGCTCAATATGTGCATCAAGTCCAAAAGGTACATGTGTATCACGTGGAAGCACACCAATCTGGAGAACGCGCAAGGAGTTTTCACACCAAACTTCTTAAAACTATCTTGTAACTGCTCTTTGGAAGCGCCGTTCTTCGCCATGCCTTTGTGCAACTGCTGTACTTGTCGGACACGTTCATCGGTGTGGAGGCCAGTCTCGGTATCGCCACCTGGGTAAGTAAGTGTACAATCCATAATGAATTGGGGCAGATTGGGGGCGGGTTGTTGGCGGTACGGGGGCGGGATAAGGGCGAACCAGGGGCGGGGCCAGGGCGGGACTCGGACAGTGCTTAGTAAGCACCAACGCTCCTATCACAAACTTCTCGGTAAACGCGACAGGTACAAGACGGGGGCGGTATGGGGCCCAAATACCGGACCGACATGGGACCAACATAGGACCGATCTATATGAGTATGATTGTACATCCAAGAATGGGCGGACCTCGTCGCCTTTGGTACTTCTCCAGAAATATCGTTTTCCCCATCTTGCTTTTCCCCTTTCCAATGCCGTTGATCAGGCACTTCAAGCATCCCATAATGGCAGTCGCAGCCATTCGTCGGGATGCGTCCACAAGGCCAACGTAATCCATGAGTACCGCGTACACCATGCATCGAACAGTAAATGGTTCTTTCTCGATGACGTCGAAAACCGTATGACCAGTGGACCACAGTACCTCTAGCTCATCCACCAGGTGGTCGTAAAAGAGCGAAGTGTCCTTGGGCTTGCCCTCCGCAATCCCATACGTGAACACGTGCTTGTGTCGTTCTTCCCCGGGCATGTTGCCAATCGTGAAGCAAATCGTGGGCACGATGCTGGATAGCTGATCGTTGAACGGGTTGATTCCATCCGCGCAAAGAATAATCCATAGATTCCGGCGGTCCGCGAAGAATCTGGGGAACTTCTGGACCAAAGCTCGGAGAGCAGGAGAATCTGCATTCGCAAGGCCGGGTCCAATGTCATTTCCCCACGGGTCCGGCAATTCGCCCTCAAATGTACCACATACTGAACCAACTATAATATCAAACTAATCGCCGATTGAGCTAGGATGACGAGAGATGGGTCCCACAGGTTTCCCTATACAGGGCGGGATAAGGAACCGATAGGGGCGGGAAAGGTACTATGGGACACTCAACAGGGCTGAGCAATTTTACATGATTCGCACCATGTATCCCGGTGACTTTGTCCGGTTGTTCGTCAGGAAGCTTGGTCGCATCGAAGCTCCGCACCATCGCGGCATATTCTGGACAGAGGAAGATGTACTCCAGCAGTGATTCCAAAGGCCAGTATCTGAAAATAGATCTTGCTCGACCGTTCGTTCTCACCCCGTCGTCTTCTTTTCCCAACCGATACCTCGAAGTCTTACACTTTGGACATTTGTCGAGCTCGCTGTGTTCACCCTTGTACATTGTCCATTACCCGGCCTTAGGTACATCCCGGTGTACCTAATTTCGCTTTTACTTTTGACGCCGTGGGGAGCCAAATTATTATCCGGAGGTCGTGTGGCCCATAAATATTGTTGATTACCTGTCCCTTATGGTCTTCAATCACTTAGTTGGTGGTAGTTGGATCATTACGATGGTATTGGCGAGTGGTTTATCTTGGCGATTTTCAGAAATTCGAAAATTATGAAATTCGAAAATATTTAGGTACATCCATTAGGTACATCCCTCTATTTTTATAATTACGCCATCGTTGGCATACGTAAGCATATATATCAAGTTATGATGCGTTTTTACCCCTCTTAAAGCATTTATGACAGGAGGGATATACACTCAATCGAAAAATTGCGGCTTCATTAGATCAGTCATTTAACACACAAGAAAGATATATTTTTTGAAAGACAAATGTTTTTTTTTTAAAGCGGATTGATGCAACTTCCCTCGAACAATATGATATATATATCGGATCGTATGAGGGCGTGCGATAGTTTCCTATGTCCCTGACCAAGTTGGTAATCGGGTGGTCGATATAGTGCTTGAAACGGACCGATATCGACGTCGAAATAGGCGATATGCTTAGGTACATCGGGATGTACCATGGAGCTCTTAGGTACATCCCTGTGTACCTCCGGGTAATGGACAACATGATGCAGCCCTTGATGCACACGTGCACCTCATTGTACGCTCCGTAGAAGGGTTTAAACCGCTTCAATGTCTCGGGGAACGTGCGAGGAAGGACTTGCCGTTCTTCGTTGTTAAGGAGCCTTCCCCGGACGATGTCGAGAATAGATGCAAAGATGGACTGAGTCCCGTTGTGCTCGACCTGCATCTCCAAAAGGTCAAGTAACAGTCCGTTGATCTTGGAAATGTCCTGCAGGGCGCCAACACCTCATCAGTCCATCCGCGCTTGGTACTAGAAGGATGCATGTGTAAAGTCATGGGGCAATATGGGTCCCCATCCGGTACCATACATGGGACCGAGCCGTTCACACAGGTCCCATATCGGTCCCATGTGGGTACCTTAACTTGCAAGCAGCACTCACTACTGTAACCGTACGAGGCGGTATGTACTGTTCCTAGACCGGTACCACGTCCCGTACCGATAGGCCCCCCAAATGTTCCCAATGGGTACCACATCCTGAACACCGCACTCACCACATCGCCTTCGCCATCGGAATCATCCGCAGAGTCGTCGGTAAGCTCTTCGGCATCTTCATCCTCCTCGCCACCGCCTTCCCCTTCGCCGCTGTCGTCTCCGGATGACGATTCGCCATCATCATCACGTAGTTGTTTCCCAAACCCCAAGTCCTCGATGTGTTTCGCCAACGCTTCAAAGTTGGATATCACCTCGGCTTCCCGAGGGGTATGGTCACGATCCGCACCGCCCATCTCATCATCTCGGGGAGATGATCGCTCATTCTCTTCTTCGAACTCCTGTTGCGGAATGTATACACCATATTGTTTTGCGTGGGGTTTGCGCTCCTTGCTGAGCTCAGCAAGTCAGCATTCCCTATTGACTGCATGTGCATGAATCAACAGGCAGTCAGGGTTTTATCTGGATTCCCTATATATCACACGTGCAACGAGGACTGCGTGTCTCCTGTTGTTACAGGCTCCCATCCGGTGTTACAGTACGTATACGTAGGCGCTCGTCCGGCAATTATAGCAGAACACAACGCCCCCCCCGGGACTGTTGGGAATTCAACCCAAGCTGTGCGGGGTTCGTCCCAACTCAGACTGCAGCCCCAAAAGTACCGTTTGATGCCAGGACCAATATTGCACAGAATTATGCACACGTAAGCAACTCCTTGTCTGTTTTAAAACGCCAAGCAAACTACGCAAGGCAAAGCATAGGAGACTCCGCAGGTTGCCGCGAGCTTGCTACACCCTATGTATAGAATAATTTTCTCGGCGCCGGGGATCATAATTTCCGTCACCCTCCCCAAAACGAATAACAATAATAACGGTGTGATGGAATGGCAAAAAGCAGCTCAACAGCTGAGGTCAAGCCGGTGGGGACGGGGGGGGTGGGGGGTAATTTCTTTGCCGTATCCTCTCGGCGGGTGTCTTTCTAGTAAGAACTCTGGTGCAGACAAATCTGTATGCAGATTTAAAGGAGCACCAGAGTTAGAGGGGGGAGCTGCTGGGTTGCCCAAACCCAAGAACACAGAGGTTCATTCAGCCAGAGAAATCTTCTCTGGACGCGCTGATGCCTTTCTTTCAGTAAGAACATGAAACCCTTCGGGCCAGGCCAAAAAAGCTTCTGATCAAGTTTGACTTGAGGCGATGCAGTGCAGAGTGAAACCGAAGAGTTGCCACACGCCTGGCACCTGTGCAACTAGATCCCGTCCGTGGCGAGCTATCTCCCATAAATGCGCCTAAACAGGGCGCTGCACGCTCGGCAGTGTATGCAAATTTGCAGATCAAAAATTGTTTTTGACTGACTTGAAAATGAAAATGTTGCATGCCTGCCGCCTTTATGAGTGTTCCATTTATTGCCGCGCAAGGGTGGGGGGAGGATTTCATTGTTTTTGTCCGGAGAGAGGGTGTGGTGACATGATGGTGCTTGCCACTGCTGATTAACACTGTGCATTGACATCTAAATGTCCACTGGGGTGGTGGGGAGTGAACTGCCATACCCCCTCCCCCCCCCCGGTTTGCGACAATGAATGGAACAACTCTTAGTTGCCAAGCGATCCCCCATACGCATATTCCATCCATGGTGTGCCGAGGGTCGACGGGGAGCCACCGTTGCTGTACAATACGCCACGGGTTGCGGCCGGGAGCCGCCGTTGCGTACGATGGCGACCAAAGTTGGAGTTGAGGCCTGACACAATCCACATTGTCATAATCCCATAAAATGGCACATGTTTGATATATACCATGCCATCAGGAATGAGATGTCACATGTTTGGTGCCACGCGATCGGGAGTGGGATAGGAGGGAAGGTGATATATCTATTTGGAAATCACCTCCATGCTCAGTACAGTCCATCCATAATGGGCCGAGGGTCGATCGACGGGGAGCCACCGTTGCGTACGATGTATGGCGACCAAAGTTGGGGTCGAGGCCTGAAACAACGCACAATGCTGGGAAATGTCACATGTTTGATACCATGCCATCAGGAATGAGATGGGGGGAGCGGGCAATGTTTTCATTTGAAAATCTCCTACATGGCCAGCGTGTTCCATCCATAATGTACCAAGGGTTGGCGGGGAGCCGCCGTTGCGTACGGTGGCGCCCAAAGTTGAGGACGGAAACAACAGCCCACAGTGCCCGAAAATGTCGCATGTTTGGTGCCACGCGATCGGGAGTGGGATCGGAGGGAGGGTGATATATCTCTTTGGAAATCACCTACATGCTCAGTACAGTCCATCCATAATGGGCCGAGGGTCGGGGGGGGAGCCACCGTTGCGTACGATGGCGACCAAAGTTGGGGTTGAGGCCTGAAACAGCGCACAGTGCTGGGAAATTTCGCATGTTTGATGCCATGCCATCAGGAATGAGATGGGAGGAGCGGGCAATGTTTTCATTTGAAAACCACCTACATGCCCAGCACGTTCCATCCATAATGTGTCAAGTGTTGACGGGGAGCCGTCGTTGCGTACGGTGACGCCCAAAGTTGAGGACGGAAACAACAGCCCACAGTGCCCGAAAATGTCGCATGTTTGGTGCCACGCGTGGACGCGATCGGGAGTGGGATATGAGGGAGGGTGATATATCTATTTGGAAATCACCTACATGCTCAGTACAGTCCATCCATAATGGGCCGAGGGTCGGCGGGGAGCCACCGTTGCGTACGATGGCGACCAAAGTTGGGGTTGAGGCCTAACTGAACAGCGCACACTGCGTGTTGGGAAATGTCGCATGTTTGAATCCATGCCATTGAGAATGAGATGGGGAATCGTGCAATGTTTTCATTTAAAATCACCTACATGCCCAGCACGTTGCATCCATAGTGTACCAAGGGTTGGCGGGGAGCCGCCGTTGCGTACGGTGGCGCCCAAAGTTGAGGGCGGAAACAACAGCCCACAGTGCCCGAAAATGTCGCATGTTTGGTGCCACGCGATCGGGAGTGGGATAGGAGGGAGGGTGATATATCTCTTTGGAAATCACCTACATGCTCAGTACAGCCCATCCATAATGGGCCGAGGGTCGGCGGGGAGCCACCGTTGCGTACGATGGCGACCAAAGTTGGGGTTGAGGCCTGAAACAGCGCACAGTGCTGGAAATGTCACATGTTTGATATCATGCGATCGGGCATCAGATGGGGGAGCGGGCAATGCTTTCATTTGAAAATCATGTACATGCTCAGTACAGTCCATCCATAACGTGCCGAGGGTCGGCGGGGAGCCGCCGTTGCGTACGGTGGCGCCCAAAGTTCAGGGCGGAAACAACAGCCCAAAGTGCCCGAAAATGTCGCATGTTTGGTGCCACGCGATCGGGAGTGGGATAGGAGGGAGGGTGATATATCTATTTGGAAATCACCTACATGCTCAGTACAGTCCATCCATAATGTGCCGAGGGTTGGCGGGGAGCCACGGTTGCGTACGATGGCGACCAAAGTTGGGGTTGAGGCCTGAAACAACGCACACAGACTCGTGCGTGTTGGGGAATGTCGCATGTTTGATACCATGCGATCGGGTATCGGATGGGATAGCGGGCAATGTTTTCATTTGAAAATCTCCTACATGCCCAGCACGTTCGCATCCATATTGTACCAAGGGTTGGCGGGGAGCCGCCGTTGCGTACGGTGGCGCCCAAAGTTGAGGGCGGAAACAACGACCCACAGTCGTGCCCGAAAATATCGCATGTTTGGTGCCACGCGATCGAGAGTGGGATAGGACGGAGGGTTATATATCTATTTGTAAATCGCCTACATGCTCAGTACAGTCCATCCATAACGTGCCGAGGGTCGGCGGGGAGCCACTGTTGCGTACGATGGCGACCAAAGTTGGGGGTGAGGCCTGAAACAGCGCAGCCACACTGCGTGTTGGGGAATGTCGCATGTTTGATGCCATGCCATCAGGAATGAGATGGGAGGAGCGGGCAATGTTTTCATTTGAAAACCACCTACATGCCCAGCACGTTCCATCCATAATGTGTCAAGTGTTGACGGGGAGCCGTCGTTGCGTACGGTGACGCCCAAAGTTGAGGACGGAAACAACAGCCCACAGTGCCCGAAAATGTCGCATGTTTGGTGCCACGCGTGGACGCGATCGGGAGTGGGATATGAGGGAGGGTGATATATCTATTTGGAAATCACCTACATGCTCAGTACAGTCCATCCATAATGGGCCAAGGGTCGGCGGGGAGCCACCGTTGCGTACGATGGCGACCAAAGTTGGGGTTGAGGCCTAACTGAACAGCGCACACTGCGTGTTGGGAAATGTCGCATGTTTGAATCCATGCCATCGAGAATGAGATGGGGAATCGTGCAATGTTTTCATTTAAAATCACCTACATGCCCAGCACGTTGCATCCATAGTGTACCAAGGGTTGGCGGGGAGCCGCCGTTGCGTACGGTGGCGCCTAAAGTTGAGGACGGAAACAACAGCCCACAGTGCCCGAAAATGTCCCATGTTTGGTGCCACGCGATCGGGAGTGGGATAGGAGGGAGGGTGATATATCTCTTTGGAAATCACCTACATGCTCAGTACAGCCCATCCATAATGGGCCGAGGGTCGGCGGGGAGCCACCGTTGCGTACGATGGCGACCAAAGTTGGGGTTGAGGCCTGAAACAGCGCACAGTGCTGGAAATGTCACATGTTTGATATCATGCGATCGGGCATCAGATGGGGGAGCGGGCAATGCTTTCATTTGAAAATCATGTACATGCTCAGTACAGTCCATCCATAATGTACCAAGGGTTGGCGGGGAGCCGCCGTTGCGTACGGTGGCGCCCAAAGTTCAGGGCGGAAACAACAGCCCACAGTGCCCGAAAATATCGCATGTTTGGTGCCACGCGATCGGGAGTGGGATAGGAGGGAGGGTGATATATCTATTTGGAAATCACCTACATGCTCAGTACAGTCCATCCATAATGTGCCGAGGGTTGGCGGGGAGCCACGGTTGCGTACGATGGCGACCAAAGTTGGGGTTGAGGCCTGAAACAACGCACACAGACTCGTGCGTGTTGGGGAATGTCGCATGTTTGATACCATGCGATCGGGTATCGGATGGGATAGCGGGCAATGTTTTCATTTGAAAATCTCCTACATGCCCAGCACGTTGCATCCATATTGTACCAAGGGTTGGCGGGGAGCCGCCGTTGCGTACGGTGGCGCCCAAAGTTGAGGGCGGAAACAACGACCCACAGTCGTGCCCGAAAATATCGCATGTTTGGTGCCACGCGATCGAGAGTGGGATAGGACGGAGGGTTATATATCTATTTGGAAATCGCCTACATGCTCAGTACAGTCCATCCATAACGTGCCGAGGGTCGGCGGGGAGCCACTGTTGCGTACGATGGCGACCAAAGTTGGGGTTGAGGCCTAAAACAGCGCAGCCACACTGCGTGTTGGGGAATGTCGCATGTTTGATGCCATGCCATCAGGAATGAGATGGGAGGAGCGGGCAATGTTTTCATTTGAAAACCACCTACATGCCCAGCACGTTCCATCCATAATGTGTCAAGTGTTGACGGGGAGCCGTCGTTGCGTACGGTGACGCCCAAAGTTGAGGACGGAAACAACAGCCCACAGTGCCCGAAAATGTCGCATGTTTGGTGCCACGCGTGGACGCGATCGGGAGTGGGATAGGAGGGAGGGTGATATATCTATTTGGAAATCACCTACATGCTCAGTACAGTCCATCCATAATGGGCCGAGGGTCGGCGGGGAGCCACCGTTGCGTACGATGGCGACCAAAGTTGGGGTTGAGGCCTAAAACAGCGCACACTGCGTGTTGGGAGATGTCGCATGTTTGAATCCATGCCATCGAGAATGAGATGGGGAATCGTGCAATGTTTTCATTTAAAATCACCTACATGCCCAGCACGTTGCATCCATAGTGTACCAAGGGTTGGCGGGGAGCCGCCGTTGCGTACGGTGGCGCCTAAAGTTGAGGACGGAAACAACAGCCCACAGTGCCCGAAAATGTCCCATGTTTGGTGCCACGCGATCGGGAGTGGGATAGGAGGGAGGGTGATATATCTCTTTGGAAATCACCTACATGCTCAGTACAGCCCATCCATAATGGGCCGAGGGTCGGCGGGGAGCCACCGTTGCGTACGATGGCGACCAAAGTTGGGGTTGAGGCCTGAAACAGCGCACAGTGCTGGAAATGTCACATGTTTGATATCATGCGATCGGGCATCAGATGGGGGAGCGGGCAATGCTTTCATTTGAAAATCATGTACATGCTCAGTACAGTCCATCCATAACGTGCCGAGGGTCGGCGGGGAGCCGCCGTTGCGTACGGTGGCGCCCAAAGTTCAGGGCGGAAACAACAGCCCACAGTGCCCGAAAATATCGCATGTTTGGTGCCACGCGATCGGGAGTGGGATAGGAGGGAGGGTGATATATCTATTTGGAAATCACCTACATGCTCAGTACAGTCCATCCATAATGTGCCGAGGGTTGGCGGGGAGCCACGGTTGCGTACGATGGCGACCAAAGTTGGGGTTGAGGCCTGAAACAACGCACACAGACTCGTGCGTGTTGGGGAATGTCGCATGTTTGATACCATGCGATCGGGTATCGGATGGGATAGCGGGCAATGTTTTCATTTGAAAATCTCCTACATGCCCAGCACGTTGCATCCATATTGTACCAAGGGTTGGCGGGGAGCCGCCGTTGCGTACGGTGGCGCCCAAAGTTGAGGGCGGAAACAACGACCCACAGTGCCCGAAAATATCGCATGTTTGGTGCCACGCGATCGAGAGTGGGATAGGACGGAGGGTTATATATCTATTTGGAAATCGCCTACATGCTCAGTACAGTCCATCCATAACGTGCCGAGGGTCGGCGGGGAGCCACTGTTGCGTACGATGGCGGCCAAAGTTGGGGTTGAGGCCTAAAACAGCGCAGCCACACTGCGTGTTGGGGAATGTCGCATGTTTGATGCCATGCCATCAGGAATGAGATGGGAGGAGCGGGCAATGTTTTCATTTGAAAACCACCTACATGCCCAGCACGTTCCATCCATAATGTGTCAAGTGTTGACGGGGAGCCGTCGTTGCGTACGGTGACGCCCAAAGTTGAGGACGGAAACAACAGCCCACAGTGCCCGAAAATGTCGCATGTTTGGTGCCACGCGTGGACGCGATCGGGAGTGGGATAGGAGGGAGGGTGATATATCTATTTGGAAATCACCTACATGCTCAGTACAGTCCATCCATAATGGGCCGAGGGTCGGCGGGGAGCCACCGTTGCGTACGATGGCGACCAAAGTTGGGGTTGAGGCCTAACTGAACAGCGCACACTGCGTGTTGGGAAATGTCGCATGTTTGAATCCATGCCATTGAGAATGAGATGGGGAATCGTGCAATGTTTTCATTTAAAAACCACCTACATGCACAGCACGTTGCATCCATAGTGTACCAAGGGTTGGCGGGGAGCCGCCGTTGCGTACGGTGGCGCCTAAAGTTGAGGACGGAAACAACAGCCCACAGTGCCCGAAAATGTCGCATGTTTGGTGCCACGCGATCGGGAGTGGGATAGGAGGGAGGGTGATATATCTCTTTGGAAATCACCTACATGCTCAGTACAGTCCATCCATAATGGGCCGAGGGTCGGCGGGGAGCCACCGTTGCGTACGATGGCGACCAAAGTTGGGGTTGAGGCCTGAAACAGCGCACAGTGCTGGGAAATGTCACATGTTTGATATCATGCGATCGGGCATCAGATGGGGGAGCGGGCAATGCTTTCATTTGAAAATCATGTACATGCTCAGTACAGTCCATCCATAACGTGCCGAGGGTCGGCGGGGAGCCGCCGTTGCGTACGGTGGCGCCCAAAGTTCAGGGCGGAAACAACAGCCCACAGTGCCCGAAAATATCGCATGTTTGGTGCCACGCGATCGGGAGTGGGATAGGAGGGAGGGTGATATATCTATTTGGAAATCACCTACATGCTCAGTACAGTCCATCCATAATGTGCCGAGGGTTGGCGGGGAGCCACGGTTGCGTACGATGGCGACCAAAGTTGGGGTTGAGGCCTGAAACAACGCACACAGACTCGTGCGTGTTGGGGAATGTCGCATGTTTGATACCATGCGATCGGGTATCGGATGGGATAGCGGGCAATGTTTTCATTTGAAAATCTCCTACATGCCCAGCACGTTGCATCCATATTGTACCAAGGGTTGGCGGGGAGCCGCCGTTGCGTACGGTGGCGCCCAAAGTTGAGGGCGGAAACAACGACCCACAGTGCCCGAAAATATCGCATGTTTGGTGCCACGCGATCGAGAGTGGGATAGGACGGAGGGTTATATATCTATTTGGAAATCGCCTACATGCTCAGTACAGTCCATCCATAACGTGCCGAGGGTCGGCGGGGAGCCACTGTTGCGTACGATGGCGGCCAAAGTTGGGGTTGAGGCCTAAAACAGCGCAGCCACACTGCGTGTTGGGGAATGTCGCATGTTTGATGCCATGCCATCAGGAATGAGATGGGAGGAGCGGGCAATGTTTTCATTTGAAAACCACCTACATGCCCAGCACGTTCCATCCATAATGTGTCAAGTGTTGACGGGGAGCCGTCGTTGCGTACGGTGACGCCCAAAGTTGAGGACGGAAACAACAGCCCACAGTGCCCGAAAATGTCGCATGTTTGGTGCCACGCGTGGACGCGATCGGGAGTGGGATATGAGGGAGGGTGATATATCTATTTGGAAATCACCTACATGCTCAGTACAGTCCATCCATAATGGGCCGAGGGTCGGCGGGGAGCCACCGTTGCGTACGATGGCGACCAAAGTTGGGGTTGAGGCCTAACTGAACAGCGCACACTGCGTGTTGGGAAATGTCGCATGTTTGAATCCATGCCATTGAGAATGAGATGGGGAATCGTGCAATGTTTTCATTTAAAAATCACCTACATGCACAGCACGTTGCATCCATAGTGTACCAAGGGTTGGCGGGGAGCCGCCGTTGCGTACGGTGGCGCCTAAAGTTGAGGACGGAAACAACAGCCCACAGTGCCCGAAAATGTCCCATGTTTGGTGCCACGCGATCGGGAGTGGGATAGGAGGGAGGGTGATATATCTCTTTGGAAATCACCTACATGCTCAGTACAGCCCATCCATAATGGGCCGAGGGTCGGCGGGGAGCCACCGTTGCGTACGATGGCGACCAAAGTTGGGGTTGAGGCCTGAAACAGCGCACAGTGCTGGAAATGTCACATGTTTGATATCATGCGATCGGGCATCAGATGGGGGAGCGGGCAATGCTTTCATTTGAAAATCATGTACATGCTCAGTACAGTCCATCCATAACGTGCCGAGGGTCGGCGGGGAGCCGCCGTTGCGTACGGTGGCGCCCAAAGTTCAGGGCGGAAACAACAGCCCACAGTGCCCGAAAATATCGCATGTTTGGTGCCACGCGATCGGGAGTGGGATAGGAGGGAGGGTGATATATCTATTTGGAAATCACCTACATGCTCAGTACAGTCCATCCATAATGTGTCGAGGGTTGGCGGGGAGCCACGGTTGCGTACGATGGCGACCAAAGTTGGGGTTGAGGCCTGAAACAACGCACACAGACTCGTGCGTGTTGGGGAATGTCGCATGTTTGATACCATGCGATCGGGTATCGGATGGGATAGCGGGCAATGTTTTCATTTGAAAATCTCCTACATGCCCAGCACGTCGCATCCATATTGTACCAAGGGTTGGCGGGGAGCCGCCGTTGCGTACGGTGGCGCCCAAAGTTGAGGGCGGAAACAACGACCCACAGTCGTGCCCGAAAATATCGCATGTTTGGTGCCACGCGATCGAGAGTGGGATAGGACGGAGGGTTATATATCTATTTGGAAATCGCCTACATGCTCAGTACAGTCCATCCATAACGTGCCGAGGGTCGGCGGGGAGCCACTGTTGCGTACGATGGCGACCAAAGTTGGGGTTGAGGCCTAAAACAGCGCAGCCACACTGCGTGTTGGGGAATGTCGCATGTTTGATACCTTGCGATCGGGCATCGGATGGGGGAGCGGGCAATGTTTTCATTTAAATATCTCCTACATGCCCAGCACGTTCCATCCATAATGTGTCAAGTGTTGGCGGTGAGCCGCCGTTGCGTACGGTGGCGCCCAAAGTTGAGGGCGGAAACAACAGCCCACAGTGCCCGAAAATGTCCCATGTTTGGTGCCACGCGATCGGGAGTGGGATAGGAGGGAGGGTGATATATCTATTTGGAAATCACCTACATGCTCAGTACAGTCCATCCATAATGGGCCGAGGGTTGGCGGAGAGCCACGGTTGCGTACGATGGCGACCAAAGTTGGGCTTGAGGCCTGAAACAACGCACACAGACTGCGTGTTGGGGAATGTCGCATGTTTGATACCATGCCATCAGGAATGAGATGGGATAGCGGGCAACATTTTCATTTGAAAACCACCTACATGCCCAGCACGTTCCATCCATAATTTGTCAAGGGTTGGCGGGGAGCCGCCGTTGCGTACGGTGGCGCCCAAAGTTGAGGGCGGAAACAACAGCCCATGCTGGATGTGACACACCGACAGTAAGGACTGTCACCTGTCACTTCCTATAGTAGGCTGGATGACCGTCACCAGTAGACGGGAAACACCCGTTAGTATTTATGTGTACCTCTTTTATCAATCTGAGACTTTTACCGTTCTGATATCGAAACCCTTAACTCAGGGTTTATTTCCAGTTATCCGATATATTCACACCTAACTATATATCCGACAGGTTTGGCCCCACTTACGCTTTATTTAGCCACTGCGACGACGCCAGGATGATTGGCTAAAGCCAGACGCGTGAGATGGAGTGAGGCGCTCCGCGCGTGGGAGTGCCAGCAGTCACGGGTATGGCCTAAGATTTATGGGTTGATTTGCGGCGAGCTGTAGGCCTTTGAGAACGTTTTTTTTCTACGGGATTTAACGTTGGATTGGCTTACGTATCCTGGTTGGTTACCACACCGTTTCGTATTGGCCGCCATCTACCACACGACTTCTCGGAATTGCTGCTCTCTCACGGCAGCCGTATCGACGACCCACCGCATTTCTTGGCCGCCCGAGGCTGCCGCAATTTTTTTCCGCGTCTTCTTGCCTCACTCCACCCCTATAGTCTTCTTCATCATGGTCGCTTCTACTAGATCAACGGTTAGCATGGCGAATCGCCGCCGCACATTGAGCACGATTTTTGATTCCGTTGCTGCCAGGCATGCCAACACACCTGCGACTCCGCCAGCGGCACAGCCACCCGCTAATTCGGCGGGGGCTACATTTTTGGCATCGGTACGCACGTTGCAACGAGAGCACTTCGACATGAAGGTAGCGAAGCACGTTCAACGCAAGTTGTTCGACGGCAAAGAGGGGAGGTTTTCCGGTGCGGAGTCCCACGCGGCGGCCATCTTCACGAAAATGGTCTCTGCCCTGCAGACGGCATTCGTCACTGAGGACATCGGGTTCTTTCCGCTCTTCACACTGGACGACGCTACTTTGGCCGTCCGCGTGGAGGCTAACAATTTATTGTTCTCCACGCTCGAGCTGCTGATCGACCCCTCTTCGCCCGCAGCGGACTGGATGGACTCGTCCCACGCCGGCTTCCCAGCAGACGGTAAGCGTGTCCTGCTCGAGTTCGCCCGTCGGATGATCCCGATTGGTGACCCCTTCCAGGGGCAGGCGGACATGTTCGCCGTCCGCATCACTGCGGGCGTGGACCCTCATGGCCCCATTGAGGACTTCAACGCCGCGCTCAAAGCTGCGAGGACCAGGTCGACGCTTCAGGAAGAGGACGTGAAGTCCCTTTTCATCAAAGCCCTCGACACCACCTTCTACCAGCCGGTGGTGTCCCGTTTGCTTCTTCACGACCAACGGGCCGCCCACGACCTACTCACTATTCAGCAGTGGGTGCGGGAGTGCTACGGCGAGCACATTCGGGCGGGCACCGCCACCGCGTCCGCGCACCGGTACTCCCACGGCACGCACTTCATGGAGAGGGACGTGGGTGCATCGGGAGCGACGGGTGAGATTGCGGACTTGCGGACGATGGTCCTCGACTTGAAGCGGCAATTGGCCGCCTTTCTCGACACCGCCGAGTCCGTGCCGTCTCCGCGGGGATTTACTCCTCGCGCGGACAAACCGGACCGCCGCGTCAAGACCCGCTTCGCGGCCTCGCCCCTCCCCAAAGGAGGGAATTGGTCTCAATCCGTCTCACGGAAGGTGGCCTTCCACCGTGACACCGGTGCGGCTATCCCGTACTGCCAAAATCAGGTGTGCGCTAAGGGGAAGGCGCGGCATTGGCATCGGGACTGCCCGAACGAACGGGGGCAGGACCGGACTCTCGGCCTACGCCTTCGCTGAGGAGGCCGAAAACTCCGTGCTGGCCGCGAGGTTCCAGCACGCCATCGACCACGACGACGCCGAAGAGTTCGACGCCCTTTGCATGCTCGCGGGCGGGAAGCCGGACATCTTCGTCGACCTCTCCGCGTGCTCGTTCTGCGAGGAAGGCGGTGAGGCCCTCGTGTCTGCCGTCACCGAGTTCTCCGAGTTGGCGCGCGCGGCAGGAGATCCAACATTCAACATCAACACCTTCACTGCCGACCTGCCGGTGGTGTCGGAGCCACCCGCACACTCACCGCCCGCGTCGGTTGAGTCCGAAGGGGAATGGACCGGTCCGCCGAACCCTTTCTGCCCTCCCGTCACCCGCACGTTCGCCGATTTCATTGAAGGCACGGGAATTGCATTGGTGCACGACGAGCCGGCCCCGAGCATGAATTTGCTCTCCGAGGTTGAGGGACCGGGACGCGAGATGGACTACGAGCCCGCGGCTTGCGCCACGAGCGACGGCGACGACGGGGTCGGCTCGGTGGCGCTGCCGCGGCCACGGTACGGCTGCGGGAGCGGCGTTCCGAGGTCCGCGAGATCTCTCCTCACTTCCTCCTTGATGTGCGCGCTCTTTGTGGTTTGTGCCGCCGCCGCACCGCACGCCGTTGCCGGTGTCGGTGGTGCCGGTGCACGCACATGCACGGGTCCACCGGTCGGTGGTGCTACATGGACTGACTCGGCAACCCCGGCTACGGAGGCTTCGCCATCTGACGTGATGCATGACGTGCCGTGTGCTATTCCGCCTCGTCGACAACGGCGGGAGCAGAGAAGACAGGGCCTCTACATGGCTCCGATGCCGTGGCATCCCGGGCCGCCGCCTGCCGAGTTGTTTGTGGGCGGTCCTTCGCTGTCGCCGGCGTCGTCTTCAGATGACGAGGCCCCACCGTCGGGCAGCACTTGGCAGCACCCCGGTGTGGTACATCCTCCCGTGATCGAGAATTCCTCAATTTCTTCTACGAATGATTCACCGCCGGCCCCGGAGGCCGACAACTGCTTCACAATCACGCTGCTCCGAGCCGGACCACCAGCTCCGAGAACCTATAGTGGCTGAGATTGGTCACACCGTGCCTGCCTAGAGATTAGCTATACAGTGGCTTCCTAGATGTGCAGAGGAGCTCTCCAAGATTTGAACTGTGTTTAGGGTTTTAGCAAAGTAACAACAGTATCTGACAATCTTGCTGTGACCTGGGACCGCCCTGACCAAGGGTACAGGCCCCCAGTTGTGCTACAGTTTCCGACTGAAGTTGAGTAGGGAGTTTGTTTGCTTCGTTTCACTACTAGCTCCGGTCACCACCCTAGGTGGTGTGCTGGATGAGACACACCGACAGCAAGGACTGTCACCTATCACTTCCTATAGTAGGCTGGATGACCGTCACCAGTAGACGGGAAACACCCGTTAGTATTTATGTGTACCTCTTTTATCGATCTGAGACTTTTACCGTTCTGATATCGAAACCCTTAACTCAGGGTTTATTTCCAGTTATCCGATATATTCACACCTAACTATATATCCGTCAGCCCACAGTGCCCGAAAATGTCGCATGTTTGGTGCCACGCGATCGGGAGTGGGATAGGAGGGAGGGTGATATATCTCTTTGGAAATCACCTTCATGCTCAGTACAGTCTATCCATAATGTGCCGAGGGTCGGCGGGGAGCCACCGTTGCGTACGATGGCGACCAAAGTTGGGGTTGAGGCCTGAAACAGCGCACAGTGCTGGGAAATGTCACATGTTTGATATCATGCGATCGGGCATCAGATGGGGGAGCGGGGATGTACATGCTCAATATAGTCCATCCATAATGTGCCGAGGGTTGTCGGGGAGCCGCCGTTGCGTACGGCGGCGCCCAAAGTTCGGGGCGGAAACAACAGCCCGCCACTGCCCGAAAATGTCGCATGGCGATCGGTTATATATCTATTTGGAAATCACCTTCATGCTCGGTACAGTCCATCCATAATGGCCAGGGTCGGCGGGGAGCCACCGTTGCGTACGATGGCGACCAAAGTTGGGGTTGAGGCCTGAAACAGCGCACAGTGCTGGGAAATGTCATGTTTGATACCATGCGATCGGGCATCAGATGGGAAAGCGGGCAATATAGGTCCTGTCGCCTGTCGTCGGGGCGAGCCGTGCGTCTTCAGATGGATCGTAGGTCCCCATGCCGTCGGTTGGCGAGCACCGTTGGCGCAGCACACCCGGGAAATGTCGCATGTTTGATACCATGCGATCGGGCATCGGATGGGGGAGCGGGCGATGTTTCCATTTGCCATCTACATGCCCAGCACATTCCATCTAAATGCCGAGGGTTGGCGGGGAACCATGGTTACATATGGTGGCGCCCGAAATTTGAATTGACTCATATACAGGCACAACTTGCACACCAAAATGCCCATAGAAGTCGATCGGCAAACTTTTTGAAAATTCTGAGATATATTTTTCGTAAAATGTACATATGGAGAATATGAAAATCGAAAAAAAAATGGGTTCGAAAAAAAAGTGGGCAACTCATCTTAGGATGAGTTGCCCTCCGCACGTTGGCAAAAATAGGCAAAATTGGGGGGGGTGGAGCAAGACTCTGTCGGGCAACTCATCCGCGGATGAGTCGCCCCGTGGGCGAGACAATCGACGGGCAAATCATCCGCGGATGAGCTGCCCGTGGACGAGAGAGCTGAAGGGCGACTCATCCGCGGATGAGTCGCCCCGTGGGCGAGACAATCGACGGGCAACTCATCCGCGGATGAGGCGCCCTGTGGGCGAGAGAGCTGAAGAGCAACTCATCCGCGGACGAGTCGCCCTATGGTCGAGAGAGTTAAAGGGCGACTCATCCGCGGATGGGTTGCCCCGTGGGCGAGAGAGCTGAAGGGCGACTCATCCGCGGATGAGTTGCCCTATTGGCGAGAGAGCTGAAGGGCGACCCATCCGCGGATGAGTTGCCCCGTGGGCGAGAGAGCTGAAGGGCGACTCGTCCGCGGATGAGCTGCCCGTGGGCGAGAGAGCTGAAGGGCAGCTCATCCGCGGATGAGGCGGCCCGCTGGAGTGGCAGAGCTGAAGGGCGACTCATCCGCGGATTAGGCGCCCGCTGGAGTGGCAGAGCTGAAGGGCGACTCATCCGCGGATGAGGCGCCCGCTAGTAGAGTGGCAGAGCTGAAGGGCAGCTAATCCGCGGATGAGTCGCCCGCTGGAGTGGCAGAGCTGAAGGGCGACTCATCCGCGGAGGAGTCGACCGCTGAATTGGCGGAGCTGAAAAGGACCTCATCCGCGGATGAGGCGCGCGCTGGAGTGGCAGAGCTGTTAGGCATATGCTGGGGTTTCCTGGACGCGCCGAAAGTCCTTTTTAGAAATAAACAGGCGGAAATGTGTACTCATCCGCGGATTAGTAAAGAGCGTCAATAGAGAGAAAAACAATTCCTTCCGCGGATTCAGTATCGTCAATGCGCGGAGAGCTGAAGGACAAGTAATCCGCGGGCAACGAAAAATAAACAGTCCGTACAAGAATAACGCAAAGAGCGTCAAGGCAGAAAATAGTTGCTTCCGCGGATTCAGTATCGTCAATGCGCGGAGAGCTGAAGCGGACAAGTAATCCGCGGGCAACGACAGGCATATTTTATGCGCAGCAAGATAAACGCAATTCTATCCGATCATATTTTAAAACGTCGGTAAAGGAATGCGCGGAGGCGGCGACTTAAACAGCAGCGTCTTTCCTTCGGTCAAAGAAGAAAAGGGTCTCGCGACTGAAAGCTATGTACTATCGTTTTTAATACCAAGATGACCAAATGACGACGATGACCAAACGTAAATAATTTTAGACCAATGAGTACATCTCGATCGGATTCTGAATATCGGAAACCTGATGACACCGATGACCGGACAATTAAACATGACTGCTTTTTTTTTTTGGACCAATAATTATCGAGTATCCAACTACTTTAGGATCGACGATCGGAATTTCTATTTTATAGACCATCTGCAACTTCGTTCATGAATTCATTTGTTCAAAATTTTGGATGACGCATGCACCTCCAGTTGCGCACAAAGATTTGCTGATCAAAAGTAAAGCAGATATATTTTAACGATTTTTCTTGATACACGTATACGGAAACAATCTCAGATATTGAAAGGCGATTTATCTCAGGAAACATTTGAGCGAACACGAGCTTGTGCACATAGCCAATGCGCGGAAACCCTACAATATCATACAAATAAGTACAGCGGGCGACTCCTCCGCGGATGAGTCGCCCTTCAGCTCTGCGCCACTCCAGCGCGCGCCTCATCCGCGGATGAGTCGCCCTCGTTCAGCTCTCGGCCACTCCTGCGGGCGCCTCATCCGCGGATGAGTCGCCCTGCTGGACTTTAGGTTCAGGGTTATTATTATGGGCTCTGATAGCCCCTAGCCTGACCCGTCTCTGATCGGAACCGTGACTCCGCTAGTAGCCAGGATGACAGTACAGTAGTACTGTACTGTCAGTCATTACTTCGTATTATCCGGGTTTCCGAGATGCATGATAAAAGCACTCGGCCGGACTGTTATGGGAGCTTAGCCAGTTTGTTTATCCGAGCGGAACACCTGTTCTCGCAGGTTATGCGCGTCACCACTTCCCTAGTAATTCTGATGGCACAGCGCCAAGCTGTTGCCATGATTGGCTAAGTTTTGACACAGAGATGGGGTGGGCGCCCCCTTAGACAGTGGCTTTCTCTTCGCAGTATGGCCCCCTTTTGAAGTGGAGATCAGTTTTTTCGGCATTTATTCGGCAGAGTATCGTCGCTGGGTATGGTTATGTTTTACGTTCCGTTTGATCAGCGGGCAGGACACTCCGCGTTTTGTGGGTCGCTCCCACGATTAGCCACTCGGCTCATGACCTGCTTGATTATGTTATTGTTTGCTGAAACTCCTGCAGGAATTGGCCGCTGCGGGATTATTCACTATTGTCGCACCGCTAGCCCGCAATCCCATCTCACTGTCATTTTTGAAATGGACACACCGCCAAGACCACGTACACGCGCTAGAGCGCGTAAATTAGCGACTATTTTCGATGATGTTGGGGCATTAAATTCGGCTACCCCTACAACGCCGCATTTGGATTCGGCTAACGAGTCGGCTGCGGCTGCGACGCTCGTTCAGCGGTTGCGAAAAGATTCTTTCGATGTTCAGTGCGCGAAGACGGCAGCGACCAAAGTTTTGGGAGACAAAACGGCAAAGTTTCATGGCAGTGAATCATCGGCTTCGGACATTTTTTCACAGCTAGTCTCCGAAATTCGGCAGCTTTTCACGCTGCAGTCACAGGCAGTTGCACCCCTGTTTGAGCTGACTGACGCTGATGTTCCTGTCATGCCTACTGCCAATGAGCTACTGTACTCTGTGCTGTTGCTGCTGACCGCACCAGGGTCTCCTGCCCGTAATTGGGTGGAGGCTTCTGGGGCTGATGTTCCTGCTGATGGCAAACGTGCCACCCTCGAGGTGGTGCGTATGCTTGCTGACGATTCGACTCCGTTCGAGTTTTTTGCTGAGCTGCTTGAAGTGAAAATCTCGGACGAGAGTGACCCTGACTCTGGCATTCGTCTTTTTAACAGTTGTCTTCGGGATGCGCAGCGTCTGCAGGCGCTGCCCGAAGACGCTGTTAAGAGACAATTCCTTTCTGCCCTGTCTGGACCGGCTTACGCCACGCTGGTTGACTCGTTTGCTCGAGCTGACCAGCGTGCGGCTGTGAGTCTGCTCACCCTGCAGGCGCGCGTGCGCGAGCAGTACCGCTGCGGGCGGCTCTCGGGCAAGCGCACTGCGGGGCGCCCCATGTCCGTAGCATCTTGCACCACTGACACTGGCCTGGCTTCGGCCATCGAGCGGCTCAGTTCTCAGTTGGTCAAGTTGCAGCGGGATGTGGATTCCCTTAAGAAGGGTGGCTCCAAGCCACCTCATGGGAAACACACTCCGCGCGGCTTCCACCGACCTGGAGTGCAACCGCTTGCTCATTCCGCCTCTTCGGAGGTGGCTTTTGACAAGCGGTCTGGCACCTTTGTCCCAACGTGCAGGCACGAGAAGTGCCGCGCCGTTGGGTCAAAGCATTGGCTGAGTGAGTGTCCTCACAAGGACACTCACCCGCTGACCATCTCGGCATCCTACTGCCAAGCCGTCGAGTCTTATGACTCCGACGTGCTTGCCCTTCGTTTTCAGCGATACTATGACGCTGGGGATGAGGGGTCCATGGAGCACTTGTGTGCTCTCGTGGGGCAACCTGAAATCTGTGAGCTGTCTGCGCATTCCTTTGCTCCAGAGCCTACGGCTCTGCAGCAGTTCAAGGATGCTGCTGCCTCTGCTGAGTCTGCGCCTGCTGAGCATCTTTCCATTGGCCGTGTTACATTTGCTGAGGTCAGCGGTCCGCTTGCTGGTGGTGTCGCTGAGCCGACCGCCAGCAAGCAACTGCTGCCGAAGGCCTCTGCACCCGTGCATGGTAAGCCGATTGACTTGCATGGGGTCAGCAGTGCCGCCTTTGTGCCGCCGTCTGCCTCTCTGGCTCTCGGCCCGATGGCCTCTGCTGACAATTCATTCAAAACATTCAACACTGTCCACCCTGACTGGTTTGACATTGACCCTGAGCCTGTTGAGGTGTGTGATTCCGATGATGATGGGGAGGGCTCCAACTACTCTCTTGGTGTCTGCCCGACTGAGATTGAGGGGGGTGCACCGCCGACGGCTGCAGCATTTCGGCGATTCGGAGTCCCCAGAGGCTCCAGGCCATTTGGCATCGGTGAATTTACTCTCAGTCTCTTCATGGTGGCTACATTTCTCTTCAGTGCTACGGCGATGCCGACACTCGTGGTCGGCGGTGGTGTCAGGGGCCTGGTTGAGCCCGGAGCCACTTACGACCACGGTGCGGTTCATCTCGGTGGTGCATTGCTGGATTCTCCTTGCCCGACTGTGGTTACCGCTGGTTCGTCATTGCCGTCGCGGGATGTGGCACAGCTCTTTTCTCAATCGACCTCAGCGGCTTTGGAATCTGATGGTTTTGCCGCTCCACTTTGGGATCCGCCTGACCCACTTGGGTCTGGTGGTGTCAGTACTTACAAATTCTCTTCTCAATTGACTTCGGATGCTTTTCTTGATTGGAATCCTTCTGCTGAACTCGGCTATGCCGACCAGCTTTACAGTGGCTGAGTCTGCTTGTTTCAAACCCTGGAGGTGTGATTAGCCTTAGCCGCAGTGGTGGGTTGTGTCGGGACAAGTCCCCGGGCACCCAGCTAGAAGTATATCTGTTTCCAGTGAAATGCTGTTTGTTGTCTGTTTAGTTAGCTCCGCTTGCCTAGCCCTATTGGCTACAATCACAGCTCCGGGTGGTGTGCTGGACTTTAGGTTCAGGGTTATTATTATGGGCTCTGATAGCCCCTAGCCTGACCCGTCTCTGATCGGAACCGTGACTCCGCTAGTACCTAGGATGACAGTACAGTAGTACTGTACTGTCAGTCATTACTTCGTATTATCCGGGTTTCCGAGATGCATGATAAAAGCACTCGGCCGGACTGTTATGGGAGCTTAGCCAGTTTGTTTATCCGAGCGGAACACCTGTTCTCGCACGCCCTTCAGCTCTGCCACTCCAGCGCGCGCCTCATCCGCGGGTGAGTCGCCCTTCAGCTCTCTCGCCCACGGGCGACTCATCCGCGGATGAGTCGCCCTTCAGCTCTGCCACTCTAGCGGGCGCCTCATCCGCGGATGAGTCGTCCTTCAGCTCTGCCACTCCAGCGGGCGACTCATCCGAGTCGCCCTTCAGCTCTGCCACTCCAGCGGGCGACTCATCCGCGGATGGTCGCCCTTATTTCTCGCCCACGGGCGGCTCGCCAGCCAGGATGAGTCGCTCATCAGCCTCTGCCACTCTAGCGGGCGCCTCATCCGCGAGATGAGTCGCCCTTCGGCCTCCCCCTTGCCACTCAAGCGGGCGACTCATCCGCGGATGAGTCGCCCTTCAGCTCTGCCACTCCAGCGGGCGACTCATCCGCGGATGAGCTGCCCTTCAGCTCTGCCCCTCCAGCGGGGAAAAAAGGTTATCGAGGAATAGATAAGTCCAAAATGGGGAATAGAAATTTCGATCTGTTTTGGGGGAATAGGTTATATGTCACATGCCATCGAGCCATGCCATCTATCGTTTCGGTTTGTACTACAGTATGAACATCACTCGGTACCCCGGAGGTACAAGCGCAAGCGGTTCAGCGTGTGCAATATTTTGCGTCTGGCACACCCCCTTCTTCTAAACAATTTTTTGCATGTAGCATGAAGCGTAATTTTTTCCACCATTCGATTCTGAAGCGTTTGTATTCATTAGGTGAATACCTTTCATTTGAGCTATCGATTGGCCCCATCCGCAACCGCATCAGCTTAGCCTTCGTGACTGCAAGCTAAGTTGGTGCGGTGTGAGATGGTTTCAACCACTTGCGGCTTTGCATAATAGGGGTTTTCGTGAGAATCTTCTCACGAAACTTGGCACATTATTGTTCATATCAAACAGTGCACCCTCAAGAGCATATGGCAAGCCGTTGAGTATATTAAAGACGGCCGCGTGCTGGCATGATGCCTTTTGGGTTTGAAACCCAAACCCAAAGATGTCAAACAGCGAAGGGCTTCCCGTGAGTTCCAGCGCACGTAACTTTGCAAAATACATTGATAAGATGCATATATTTCACTTTCCTGAAGTGCAAGTTTTGCGATAGCTTGTGCGCGAAGTTAACATATTATTTCTTTGACCCAGATTTATGAGTTTGTATATCACGCTAAAATCTATGTCAAAGAAATAGTAATACCATTTTGCGCACTGACTTTCTTAGACCTTGTGCTTCGAATATATCAAAGATAAATATCTTGGCAATATTTCTACGCAGTTACGTGCGCTAGAACGCACGGGAAGCCCTTCGCTGTTTAGCATGTATTGGGTTTGGAAACATTCGAACCCAAGCCCAATAGATCTGCCAAAGAAATAAATTGATGGTTTTGACAACAAGTTATCTCAAACCTTGAGCTTCTGAGAACTGAAAGATATGTGTCTTGTAAATATGTGTGCATAGTTTCGCGCGCTATAACGCACGGGAATTGCTTTTCTGTTTGGCATGTATTGGGTTTGGGTAAACTCGAACACAAACCCAATAAATCTCCAAAGAAATAAAGTGATGGCTTCGTGCACAAGGCTTTTGAGGCCTTAGGCCTTTGGCAACTAAAAGATATATATCTTAGTGATACTTTTGCAAAGTTATGTGCGCTGGAACTCACGGGAAGCCCTTTGCTGTTTGGCATGTTTGGGTTTGGGTTTGCATGTACCCAAACCCATGATGTGTAGCACGCGTTTTGCGCATAGCCTACATCAGAGGTTGTGCGTTTGAGGGTGCACCAATATTGCTGTTAGCAATATTGGTGCCAAGTATCGTGCGCTAGAACGCACGAGAACCCCTCCGCTGTTTGAGTTTTGATGCGATGTGCATGAAAGTTATAAGGGCCTCTCAGCTTAGCTCGCAGTCGCGACTGCAAACTGAGCTGATGCGGCCACGGATCGGCTCAGTCAGTCAAGAGCTCAAAAAACTCCTACCTAAGAGTCTAAATGATATATCCATGTGCATTACGAACGTTGGAAAATGTTTTCCCAATCTAATTTACTCGCAAACAGTGTGGGGTATACATACGTGTATTAATTTAATATTCACGGCCGTGAAATTAATATTCACGGCCGTGAATTCCAGATTCGGGAGGGCGTAAACCGTGACACAGTACGTTTATGTGAGAACTGAAGTCGGCTTGGAGTTGGTTGCAAAGACCTGTCTGGTACAACACTGAGTATTTTCAGACGTGTTCCCAAAGTGACCAAAAACCGTTCGATTCGGAATCGAACGGTTTTTGGGTGAAAGCATGGATGGACGACTCTGCGATTAATGGTTATTCCGATCGATGGTGTCCACATATTGGTCTATTGTTACCAGAAGACGAAACGACACCTTTTGACGAGTACTGTATCAGTTGCGATTGCCTTAGTTGAGCAGGTATAAAGGCACTCACCTCGCTTGTCATCACAACTCACTTTTCAGCTCTACACTACTCAGAACTGACCACACATAGCCCAAACGCTACCTGAAAACCCCAAGGCAAACTTGTCATGAAATGCGATTATTGTGATCTTCCTGCCAACGTCCGCACATGGTTTAATGCTGGCTCGTATCTTGTTGCGATAAATGACCATAACGAACATTTCGCGTGTATGCGCTGTTCTTGCGAAATGTTCATATGCCAGGACGCAATGAATGACGAAGACGCACGGGGTATACTGGGAGCTGATAGATTATATCATTCCTTTCCGGCGTCTGAAAGGCGTAGAGTGAACCGATTCGGGATCTCTTGCCTAGAAGTAATACTAAGTACTTTGCAATGTAATGGCAACACTCTACTATGATGTACGACGCTACGACTATTGGTTGCTGACTTATGGCTTTTGCGACATATCTATATTAGGTCGTGACATGCTGCTACCTATGTTTACTTAGTGCCTCATCACATATATATATATATATATATTCCCACGCTATACATTATTTGGTCGGGGTGCGACTCCGCTTGTGGTGTAGTGGAATCCCTAGGAGCACGAGGGCCTTCGATCCGACCTGACTGAGGGAGGGGATCCGATAGACTGGAAAATCGGCACACACATACACACTATATAAAGCTTGCTTTCGCGACATCGCTATCCATTTCTCACTTTCGTTCACCATCCACCCACCTCCTACCACCATTCCAAGAAGATTGATGCGCATCTAGCTTGCCCGATGGTTGACATAAATACGTGTTACTAAAACATGTTCTCCCCTTTATTCGAGCCAGGTACAATCGGCGAGTACGAGCGGCATGCGATGCCTACGCTAAAATAATTGATGGCCGATTGCCCACAGTGCAATGCAGGATTGTTGGCCGGCAATCCTCCCGTATCCAAAATTGAAAATCCCGATGTTTTCCCAAGCCTTG
>LGRX02026280.1:0-13048 GCA_001247695.2 Cymbomonas tetramitiformis | reverse complement strand
GCTATTGGCGGACGAGCTCCTACGTATACGTACTGTAATGCCGGATGGGAGCCCGTAACAACAGGAGACACGCAGTCCTCATTGCACGTGTGATATAGGGGGAATCCAGATAAAACCCTGACTGCTGAGCGACGCACCCGTCTACGAATCGTACAATCATTGTGATGCCTTCAGTGTTCAGGTTTGGTGTGCATCGGAATCGCGCAAGTGTCGATGTAGATGCCATTCACCGCCATGAGATGGTGCACCGACCATGCCCCGTATGCAATTTGCACCAGTGGAATTTGATGACGATGGCAAACCGCCCTGTTTCCGATGCTCACAGGCATGCTATGATAATGGCTATGTGGCGCTTTACCCGGCGAACTCGGGTTTATCTGTTTTTTTGAATTGGTACAGCCGCACCTCTGTCCCGATCGCGCTGAATATGCATGGGGTGAAGCATGGATGGACGACTCTGCGATTAATGGTTATTCCGATCGATGGTGTCCACATATTGGTCTATTGTTACCAGAAGACGAAACGACACCTTTTGACGAGTACTGTATCAGTTGCGATTGCCTTAGTTGAGCAGATAAAGGCACTCACCTCGCTTGTCATCACAACTCACTTTTCAGCTCTACACTACTCAGAACTGACCACACATAGCCCAAACGCTACCTGAAAACCCCAAGGCAAACTCGTCATGAAATGCGATTATTGTGATCTTCCTGCCAACGTCCGCACATGGTTTAATGCTGGCTCGTATCTTGTTGCGATAAATGACCACAACGAACATTTCGCGTGTATGCGCTGTTCTTGCGAAATATTCATGTGCCAGGACGCAATGAATGACGAAGACGCACGGGGTATACTGGGAGCTGATAGATTATATCATTCCTTTCCGGCGTCTGAAAGGCGTAGAGTGAACCGATTCGGGATCTCTTGCCTAGAAGTAATACTAAGTACTTTGCAATGTAATGGCAACACTCTACTATGATGTACGACGCTACGACCATTGGTTGCTGACTTATGGCTTTTGCGACATATCTATATTAGGTCGTGACATGCTGCTACCTATGTTTACTTAGTGCCTCACCACACACACACACATATATATATATATATTCCCACGCTATACATTCTTTGGTCGGGGTGCGACTCCGCTTGTGGTGTAGTGGAATCCCTAGGAGCACGAGGGCCTTCGATCCGACCTGACTGAGGGAGGGGATCCGATAGACTGGAAAATCGGCACACACATACACACTATATAAAGCTTGCTTTCGCGACATCGCTATCCATTTCTCACTTTCGTTCACCATCCACCCACCTCCTACCACCATTCCAAGAAGATTGATGCGCATCTAGCTTGCCCGATGGTTGACATAAATACGTGTTACTAAAACATGTTCTCCCCTTTATTCGAGCCAGGTACAATCGGCGAGTACGAGCGGCATGCGATGCCTACGCTAAAATAATTGATGGCCGATTACCCACAGTAGTGCAATGCAGGATTGTTGGCCGGCAATCCTCCCGTATCCAAAATTGAAAATCCCGATGTTTTCCCAAACCTTGTGTTGCGGTATCATTATTTCGTTGAGAAGCATGATCCCGAGTTGGTCCGTTTGGAATAATGGAAGACTGAAGACAACTAAAATGCCATGATGTGCCAATGAGATGCCACCGACTCTCTGTCGTGTCTGGAGCAATAATGATGGCAATTACTTTGAAATCATGTAGCTAGTCATTTGTATCAAATCGGCAGACAACATGACCATTTGGCACGGCACGGAAAATTCACTATCGAACATTTATGAGCAACCATATAGTAACACTACTAACACGACTAGCAAACATCCTACTTGTAATTAAACGAATAGACAACGTTCATGCAACAATACCCGTGTAATGATAGTTGTATAGCCGCGTTTTTTGACGCGGGCCTTGTGTTTATGAACACACCCAATCAAAAAATAGATCTCTCTCTGTTGATTGCTCGATGATCACACGAACTACAATAGCAAACAGTATAATAAAGGCATACCGTACCGCATAAACGCATATCGCAACCCACGTGGCTGCCACGTGTCTGCATTACACTGCGCGTTATGATGACGTGGCAGGTCACCCGTCGTCTATAAACGGAGAATAGTAGCAGAAAAACACCGTCTAAAAACATGCATAATGGTTCACGTATCCCCAATAGTCTGTTTGAAGCTGCGAGAGCTGCTGGAGCTGCTGAAGTTGTTGCAGCTGTTGAAGCTGCTGGAGTTCTTGCAGCTGTTGAAGCTGCTGAGGCTGCTGCACCGGTTGAAGCTGTTGGGGCTGCAGCAACGGTTGAAGCTGCTGGAGCTGCTGCATCTGTTGAAGCTGCTGGGGTAGCTGCACCTGTTGAAGCTGAGACTGGGGCTGCGAGAGTTGCTGCAGCTGCAGGGGCTGCTGCGGCTGTTGCAGCTGCTGGGGCGGCAGCACCTGTTGAAGCTGAGACTGGGGCTGCGGGAGTTGCTGCAGCTGCAAGGGCTGCTGCGGCTGTTGAAGCTGCTGAGGCGGCAGCACCTGTTGAAGCTGAGACGGGGGCTGCGGGAGTTGCTGCAGCTGCAAGGGCTGCTGCGGCTGTTGAAGCTGCTGAGGCGGCAGCACCTGCTGAAACTGCTGGGGCTGCAGCACCTGATGAACCTGAGACTGTGACTGTGGGAGTTGCTGCAGGTGCTGGGCCAGGAGGAGTTCCTCCTGCTGCTGGGCCTGCGGGACGCCCTGACGAACTGCTTCCAGACCTGAGATCTCACCCTCCGTCCCTTGCTCCGCCGTGGGCGTCGCCGACGCCACAGGTGCCGGTTGCGGTTCCTCGGAGGCCGGCACTTGCGGCACGAGCGTCTCCAAACTAGCGCGCTCCAGCTCTAAGCGCCGGTCCAGTGCGCTCTGCTGTCTCTGCTCCAACGCTTCCAAGCTCCGACCAAACTCCTCTCCCTGCTTCCTCAACAGCTCCTCCAACTGTTCACTCGTCACGCCCACCTGCAAAGGTCCACTTCTTCCTTCCTCTACCTCCACCTGCGCCGCCAGTGGGACCGCCAGCACCCCACTGCCGACACTTGACCTCCGGCCTCGAGAACGACCACCTCCAGCTTTCCCCGTGCCTTTCCCCGTGCCAGCATCAAGTGCCCTACCCGACACGTCGCTCGGTGCTTGGCTCCCCCTTCGGTGTGGAACGGCCAGGTGCGCAGGCGCGGCAACCCGCTTCTGCAAGGTGTGGCCGTCAGCCAAATCCGACCTCATGCGCTTCCTTCCTGAGGCCCCTTTAGACGCAATTGTCTCAGGCGGTGCATCCTCTGTGACCGTATCCCCCTCGGAACCCGCGCCCCCACGGCTAGGGGCAACCGATGCCGCGTCCTTGTCCACGAAGAGGTAGTCCTCACGGGTAACGCTGGGTCCTAACTCCACCCGGTCCGCAGTATTCACCTGCCTCAATGGGGCCGTCACCGACACGCCCTCCTGCAAGCCCTTCGCTTTTTCCACCGCAATCTGTTGTGGCACAAACTTCCTGAGGACCTGGAACACTTTGTCGATCTTCTCGTTGTCACGGAAGTAAGCCTCCCCTCGGGCTTTGTCCGTTACGCCCACGTTCAGCTTGTTCATGCGGAAGGTGTGAAACATCTCCGGGTCGGCGTTCGGCCCATCGATTGGCCCCCCGCAATGGACAAACCACCCTTTATTCTTTATGTGCAGGATTGAGCCTACCACATACCCCCCCCGAGTGACCCTGGTGAAACACCACTCCGCCGTACGAGAATTTCCCGTTCGATTTCTCGGCGTATCCCTCCTTCCCACCAAAGCCGTCGCCATACACATACCGCGGCCTAAAGTTAATGTACTTGTTGTACGAGTGAAGACGTTGCGGCAGATCCAGGTCCTCCCACAGAGGCTTCCGCTGATGGCCACCTACGGGCAATGCCTGTGCGGGAGTGTTCGTGGGTTGCTCCGCCGATCCCAACGGCGCGTCCGGTACCACCCCCGCGGTCTCGGGTGCGGGCACCTCCGTGCTCGTGGGGGCGGGAGCATCCGCGGGTTGAGCCGCCGCTCCCGACGGCTCCTCTACACCCCCCGCGGGTTCCTCCGCCGATCCCGACGGCGCGTCCGGTACCACCCCCGCGGTCTTGGGTGCGGGCACCTCCGTGCTCGTGGGGGCGGGAGCATCCGCGGGTTGAGCCGTCCCTCCCGACGGCTCCTCTCCACCCCCCTCAACGACCTTGAGTGTGGCCGCTTCAAGGGGTGGGGGAGCCGATGCCGAGAACTCCGAGAGCATGGACAAGGCAGGTGCCGGAGTGTCCGCGGGTTCCTCCGCCGATCCCGACGGCGCGTCCGGTACCACCCCCGCGGTCTTGGGTGCGGGCACCTCCGTGCTCGTGGGGGCGGGAGCATCCGCGGGTTGAGCCGTCCCTCCCGACGGCGCGTTCACTACCAGCCCTGCCGTGTCGGATGCGGGCACCTCCGTGCTGGTGGGGGCGGGAGCATGCGCGGGTTGCTCCGCCCCTCCCGACGGCCCCTCTACACCCCCCCGAACGCCCTCGGGTGTGGCCGCTTCAACAAGGGGCGGGGGATCCGACGCCGACGGCACCGCAAGCAACGGCAAACTCTCCTCGAGCGCGCCTTCCAGCAGCAGGGCACCTTTTTTTGCGAGGTTCAGAGCGTCTTTCTCCGCTTGCGAGGTTGGGTAGACCGTGCGCTTCGCCATGCACTCCGGCCTACCACAGTTGCTCACCTCTTCAATGCCTTTGGCTACAAGGCACACGTTGTGGTAGCTCGCATTGCAGTGCGAGCACCTGTGCACTCCACGTCCATCATCCTTCTCGCATATGAAGCAGCACTCTTCCGGTGCTGGCGGTGGGGGTGAGGGCGGAGCGAGCCCACCTAATTCATACAACACCAAAACCAAGCACGTTTACACAAGTAGGACGAGAAACATAAATAGAACTAAAAACTCATTACAAGGTCAATTATTGGACCACTTTGAAAAATGTGCTCACCAGCGTCGCCGGTCTTCAGCGCGCTAGTAGGCCAGTCCAAGGACTTTCTTCGAGAACTCTGCGCTTCCTTGGCCAAGCCCCGCAACGCGCGGGGAGCGTCAATTGAGGCCAGCGTTTTAACGGTGGCCTCGGTGGCATCTTCCGCCACTTCACTAGCAGTACACTCTGATTGCTGCTCGCACTCCTTGCGCCCACAGTTCTTTTGATTTGTGAGCAAACCACAATCGGCAGTCCCGAATTTTCGCTGACATGAAGGATGGAAACCACCTCCACAAACACTACAAGTCATAATGGTCGCGCTTTTCTTGCAATAAACGCACTTCCCCGGCCGAGGACCACACTGCTTGCATATTACTCCAACCTCCTCATCGCTAGAACACGCGAAATGAAAGTAGCCCTGGCACGTCTTGCATTGGATCTTCGGTACAATAGTTTTCGGGACCGCACAATCGCGGACCACACATTTCACTACATTCTCGTCTTTCTTCTTCGCAAGAGCTTTCACAACAGCCTTTGCTCCACGGTTCGCCCCCATGTTTCTGGGGCAAGGTGTTAACGTGCTACTTACTCTTAGGTTTCAGGAGCATAAGTCAATTAAGTAACGGCGGAGTCTTGGGCCTTCAAGTCCGTCCAGAACTCCAAAGCGCCACATCACGATGCACATACAAATATCCCACGCAAAAATATTTGGCTGTGGAACCCTAACAGATTTGGAGTCCGTCGATAAAACTTGATCGAACTCCAAAGCGCCACATCACGATGCACACAACATTATGTCACCGATATAAATTATGATGTGGAGCGCTGACAGATTTGGAGTCCGTCGATAAAACTTGATCGAACTCCAAAGCGCCACATCACGATGCACACAACATTATGTCACCGATATAAATTATGATGTGGAGCGCTGACAGATTTGGAGTCCGTCGATAAAACTTGATCGTACTCCAAAGCGCCACATCAAGATGCACATAACATTATGTCACCGATATAAATTATGATGTGGAGCGCTGACAGATTTGGAGTCCGTCGATAAAACTTGATCGAACTCCAAAGCGCCACATCACGATGCACACAACATTATGTCACCGATATAAATTATGATGTGGAGCGCTGACAGATTTGGAGTCCGTCGATAAAACTTGATCGTACTCCAAAGCGCCACATCAAGATGCACATAACATTATGTCACCGATATAAATTATGATGTGGAGCGCTGACAGATTTGGAGTCCGTCGATAAAACTTGATCGAACTCCAAAGCGCCACATCACGATGCACACAACATTATGTCACGGATATAAATTATGATGTGGAGCGCTGACAGATTTGGTGAACTCCAAAGCGCCACATCATGAAGCACTTCACGCCATTTCGAAGTGAAACGCGTTCGTATTCTTCAAGAATGTGACCGGTGATGGAAGTGCGAGGAAGCTCGTGCCCTCGCACGAATATATTTCATGTATATTTGATATGTGGTTAGCGTGGTAGAAACGACAACGATATGGGTGGGACGAAGCGGCGCCCCAATCCGACAAGCTTCAACGGTGCGGTTGTACTTTATTTGTAAAGAGCCCGAAGCTATTATGAACTATTATGATCTGTGACAAAATGCGTGAGAACGACTGTTGAGGAGTGCGCATACCTTTTTGTAGCAGGGGTGCACATCGTGGAAGGCCACGTGAAGTTCACCGTGGTTCGGGATGATCGACGTTGGCTACTAGGGCAGTTATGTGGAATCATGCATGTCATTCTAGCTATGAGCGTCTTTTTAGCTTTGTGCGGCTCAGACGCGAGCTACAATCCTGGACCAGACTGGGATATCCCGCCAATTCTTATGGACTTGCTACCTCTTCTAGTAGAAGTAGGCGACTCCGCACGCACCATACCTCTTGGAGTGTGGCCCCTACCGCAAGAAGCTATGCCGACGCTTCGACACTTGGTTACCAAGTTGGATTCGGTGTGCGATATTTGGGCATCTGCACGAGCTGAGGCGACTTCCACGCCCTTGCGCAATTGTCAGATTCCTGACAGCTCAGACAAAGAGGAATGTTCTTCTCCAGACGAACTGGACACTTCGCGCGAAGTGTCCAAAGGAGGGATATAGGGGCAAGAAGATGGTTTGCGTCGGTCGCTGACACGTCACGAAGTTGACAGACCACAGGAATACACGCCACTGAAGCGAGGAAACAGGAACCACTGGATAGGGAAGATGAGCGAGATTTTTAGTAGGTCCCCAAACCGCATCGCTTCAGCGGTGAGGGGGTACATTGAAACGCTGCCAAAGGAAGTGGCAGTAGGTGTGCTGCAACGCTGTCGCGCAGCGTTGTTCGGTGATACAGAAATGGCGAAGACCAAAGCTATGGACTGCATTCTAGAAAACCTGGTTGCGGTCTTTGGGGCGCTGTCGAGTAGGAATTCTAACTTGAACGAGGAGCACAAGCTTGCAGTGGCGGCCGCAGTGTTTGGCGAGAACGTGCAAGAGGGGCAAGTGTTAACCGCAGCGACAACAATGTTAGGCGTGCATAAGCGTGTAGGATATGCGGGCATCACGGGGCATAAAAACATGCTGGCGGGTGCGAGGGTTGGCAATGCCGAGCGTGCTCGAAGGAGCTTGCACGTGGGTGTGACGCGCCCCAAGCGACGTGGGCGTCGTTCAGGGTGCATGGCGGAAGCCACTTGTGCACTCATCCGCGACTTTTGGTTGCACCCGGACAACACGCGCGTGCGTCCTTGTAAGAAGGACGTGGTGTTGGCAAGAGATCCACACACGGGGAAGCTTAAGACGCCCCGTGAGTACGTTAGCAAGCATTGGCTTGAGGCTTCGCAACTAGTGGTGTACCGGAGATTTGTGGCGAAATATCCAAGCGTGAAGGTGGGGCAAAGGTCGTTTGAGAAGGCGGGAGTTTGTAAACCGCACAATGTGGTACGGTTGAGAAGAAGGGACAACATCTCTTGTTGTTGTAGGTATCACGAGGACATGCGCATGGTGCTTAAAGGGTTCGACGAAGCACGGGAGGCGGTGCACAAGAAGTGCCCGTGCAAGGATAAGAAGTGTTGCCCCCGAGTGCCACGGACGGCGGAGGAAAAGAGGGAGAGCGCGGTGGGTGCGCCGACGGGGCAAGTGTGTGGCATCGTGAAGGCGGGGAAGTCTACCTCCACGTTCGCGGAGAGTCTGTTGTTCCCGCGTGAAGGGGATAAGCACCGCATAGAGTGCCTGTTGCAAACCTGCAAACAGTGCGGAGGTTTGAAGAACTTTAAAGTGTGCGAGAAGGAGGTGCAATATGCGGAGGAGGTGAGGTGGTCGTGCTATGAGACTCTGAGTACGGGCAAGTACGACGACGAAGGGAAAGAGGTTAGGAGGTTGCAGTTTTTGCAGAAGAAGACGAAATTGGGGGCGTTGATATCTAAGCTGCAAACGCTGTTGCTGGGGCACGAACCGGAGAAGTCGCCAAACTGTCGGTGCAATGGACGCTTTCTGTGCGAGGACGCGGCGTCGGAATCGTGGAAGTGGCGGAGGCTAAATGGCGTCGGGGACTGCCCGTTTTTGCGTCCCTATGCTTACCATACATTCATGGCCTTGCACCAGCACCGTCAATTTAAGACGTGTATCACGGATTTGCCGTTGGGGCATACGGCGTGGTGTTTCGACTTCTCCGAGAACCATTCGTTGAACATCCCGAGGGAAGTTCGGAGTTTGCACTGGGTGGTGAAGCAGGCTACTGTGTTGGTGTGTGTATTATGGCGGCACGCGTGCAAGGAAGTCGATGGGGTAGAGTCCACGGCGGAGAACCCGGTTGTGATAAAGGACTATGTGTACTTTATCAGTGATGACCGCAAGCATGATCACAGATTCATTCGGTACATGCGAGAGGTGATCATCAAGGAGTACTTTGAGAAAAGGGGGATTCCGAAGCCAATATTTATTCACGAATGGGCGGATGGCTGTGCGGGGCAGAACAAGTGCGCGGCGGGATTCGCGGACGTGGGACACAGCAAAATGGAATGGTCGCTGGGGATTCCTTGTCAGCGGAACTTCTTTGAGACGGCGCATGCTAAAGGGGAGCAGGACGGAGCGGGGGCGCACGTGAAGCATGCAGCGGCGGTGGCGGTAGTTTCGGAGGGTGACAAATGGTATTGGAAGATCTTGTGTGCGGCCGATCTCTATGTTTTTTGTGTGGAGAGGTTGCGCACACGCGCGGACACCAGCTACACGAAGTCGAGGGCCGCATTCAATCAACGATTTTTTTATCTAGTTCCCGAGGACGCGACGAAAGAGGTGGCGGGAGGTTTGTCGGCGGTTGATCACACGGCGCGCATCGCATACAAATCTTTGGAGCGCACTTTGCAACTGCATTCGGTGCGATCGGGCGTGGAGGGGAAGTTGCTGGTGCGCGACAGGACATGCTATTGCGTGTCATGCTATGCGGAATGTGTGTCGTCCATGCCGACGTCCGAGAACTGTTTGGAGAGCTCGCATGTGGATTTGTGGAGGGAGGTGGAATTGACGCCCGCAACGGGTGCGGACGCGGCAAGGGTGCGGGAGTTGGTGGAGGAGTATGCGAGTGATGTGAGTGTAGCGGTGCGGCGCGGATGCACCATCGCGGTCCACCGAGACCCGGCGGACCGCACACACGCCTACTACTTGGTGAAGGCGTTATCCGCCGTGACGGAGGTTGGACCTAGGGGGCGCCGAGATGACTATGGGCAATATTTTGCCCCGGGAGAATTTGTGGTTTCGGGGAGGTACTTTGAATGGGAAGATGCCGATGTGAGAGATGACTACATACTAGACACAAGTAAAAAGTGCTTGATCTCTTGTGAAGCCGTGCGTGCAACCGATGTGCGCCTAGTTAAAAGAGGGGATGTGTACAAGATGCCTGCTGCCGAGCATGAGCGCGTGTTATCACTGTTGTAATTTTTGCATTCAAATATATAGTATGGGATTTGGCATTCACAATGCAATAATGATAACATTTTTTGCATATTTATGCTCAAGCATTTGAACAAACTTGGGGTATCACAATTTTGATGTGACGCGCATGCATGCCAAGTGCAAAACACGATTTCCTGCGGTTTGCAGTGCCCAAAATGGCCCCGCACGACTACTCCAAAACCCTAAATGTCAAAAAATAACATTCTTGAGTTTGTCTAAACCTTCTCCAAACTTCTCCAAAAATATCAAGCCGTATAACAACATTTACCGAAATTATGCACTTTCTAGCGGACCCCGCATACGCGAAACCCCTGCTCTCACCGCCAATATTTCACCCGCCAGCAACCCTAAAACCCTAAAATCTTGGCTATGCAACTTTCAAGTGCCTTCAACTAACTTGGTGCACCTCCCCAAACTCGGCGGTGACCTTTTATCAACACATTCATGCGACGCGCATGCATGCCAAGTGCAAAACACGATTTCCTGCGGTTTGCAGTGCCCAAAATGGCCCCGCACGACTACTCCAAAACCCTAAATGTCAAATTTTTATATTTTTGAGTTTGTCTAAACCTTCTCCAAACTTCTCCAAAAATATCAAGCCGTATAACAACATTTTCCGAAATTATGCACTTTATAGCGGACCCCGCATACGCGAAACCCCTGCTCTCACCGCCAATATTTCACCCGCCAGCAACCCTAAATCCCTAAAATCTTGGCTATGCAACTTTCAAGTGCCTTCAACTAACTTGGTGCACCTCCCCAAACTCGGCGGTGACCTTTTATCAACACATTCATGCGACGCGCATGCATGCCAAGTGCAAAACACGATTTCCTGCGGTTTGCCGTGACCAAAATGGCCCCGCACGACTACTCCTAAACCCTAAATGTCAAAATTTTAGATTTTTGAGTTTGTCCAAACCTTCTCCAAACTTCTCCAAAAATATCAAGCCGTATAATAACATTTTCCGAAATTATGCACTTAAGTATGTAACCCCCGTCCACCCACGCGTGCCACATGCCATGAATTACAACAAAATTAAAAGGTGGCACTTTAGGTCATATTTTCATTATCTTATATATAACCATAATATGACCTAATTTGCCACCTTTTTAAATTCAGAAAATCTAAAATACATTTCACACAATTCTGATGCAAAACAGCGTGTGAACGCGGTGAACAAGCACATGACGACAGTGAATCAGAAAAGGTGGCATTTTAGGTCATATTTCCATTATCTTATATATAACCATAATATGACCTAATTAGCCACCTTTTTCAGACTCGAGGAAATGCACGGGAAACGACTGATGCATGCCACACACAATTCCACAGTAAGGACCAACACAGAATAACAGTACCGGGTGACCAGTGGTGCGTGCCGGAGATGACCAGCTGTGTTCACAACATAAGAGGCGTTCAGAAATACTGGGAAATACCGGCAAATATCAAGAGGAGTACAGAGGATATTGGTGAATATAGAGGTAATACCCCCGGGACACGCCTCTTATGTAGTAACATTGCTTAATCGTTTGTCGTAAATTGTAACCTACTTCACAACGGCTTGCCATATGATCTTGAGATTGCACTGATATTGCTATGAACAATATCACTGCCAAGTTTCGTGAGACGAATCTCACGAAAACCCCTATTATGCAAAGCCGCAAGTGGTTGAAACTACGTCTCACACCGCACCAACTTAGCTTGCAGTTGCGACTGAATGCTAAGCTGATGCGGTTGCGGATGGGGCCAATCGATAGCTCAAACGAAAGGTATTCACCTAATGAATACAAACGCTTTAGAATCGAATGGTGGAAAAATCATGCTTCCTATGCTTCATGCAATAAATTGTTTAGAAGAAGGGGGTGTGCCAGGCGCAAAATATTGCACACGCTGAATCGCTTGTACCTCCGCGGTACCTAGTGATAGTTCATAGTACAAACGATAGATGGCATGTGACATATAATCTATTCCCGATAAACATCACTTTTTTTCTATTCCCCATTTTGGGCTAAACTATTCCCGAATAATAGTTTTCCCCATATGATCCCATGATAAACCAAACAATAAGCGTCGAAATACAGACATAAGTACAAGTTGTATGCGACATATACACGTGGCAATGCAAGTTACTAATAGGATTATTCAAGCAACGAGGACATCAAGCCTGCTTAGATCGTACTAATAGTATCCATCTTACTTGATATGTTGCGCGTATTACGTAGGCAAGTCAGAACATTGCTCGCACACGTCCTCGGATGCAAACATGTGAATTTACTGAACCACTACAGCTAGCGGCTAGAACCACACGATCCTCAAGACTCAGTTCAGCATTCAGTACAACCTTATTGATTTTCCTTACAACAATGTTAAAAGTGCGCTTTCCGATTTTGAAAAAGGCGGGACTGATGATCATCGTAGAAACGCACAGCCACACGACGTTTCTTACGGAACCGATGGGTTAACACGTGTGTCGTGCACGTCCTTCAATGCATCTCGAGAGCCACTAGCACTAGAAGCATCCTTCAGAAACGCCTCTATTTTTCGCTGCAGTGCGGCTATCTCCTGGTCCTTCGCGTGTATCTCCTGGTCCTTCGCGTGCAGTGCGGCTATCTCCCCGTCCTTTCGTAATCTCCCGGGGTCCTTTTTCGCGTGGACCGCCTCTAATTTTCGCTGCAGTGCGGCTATCTCCTGGTCCTTCGCGTGTAACTCCTGGTCCTTTATGTGTAGGTCCTGCTGCATCTGTGAAGTGCGAGCCTTCTCTGCAAGCGAAAGTTCGAAAAACGTCAAGTTCAATAGGTTCACGCAATATATAAGCCATACAACACGTGCGCTCAGGGAATATGGTGCATATGTTCTTTTCCAACTCTTCCCCTCCACAACTGGTTGCGTACATAGTAGCCCCCCTTCCACAGTGTGTGCACTTCAATATACAGCGATTTGCGTAGTGAAAGGTGAACAGATTCGTACCTTCGCTATGATACTGTCGCTTTGCTTCGACAACTTGCTCTAACGTTAAGTTGTTGGTGAAACGTGGACTATCTGTTGTACCGAAACTTTTCTGACACAAAGGGCACGTCTTACTTCTCTCCACCTGTCCGTCGTGCCACTTTTT
>LGRX02026279.1:0-81653 GCA_001247695.2 Cymbomonas tetramitiformis | reverse complement strand
CATCCTCAACCCTCAGCACGGTGCGCGCCGCGTGGGACTTCTGAGTGCCATCCTCAACCCTCAGCACGGTGCGCGCTGCGTGGGACTTTTGAGTGCCATCCTCAACCCTCAGCACGGTGCGCGCCGCGTGGGACTTTTGAGTGCCATCCTCAACCCTCAGCACGGTGCGCGCTGCGTGGGACTTTTGAGTGCCATCCTCAACCCTCAGCACGGCGCGCGCCGCGTGGGACTTCTAATTGGCGCATGAACGATGCAGGATCCTGGACTGTTTTTGTGTAAAAGGCTAGCCTTGTGCTAGCAAAACCTTCGTATAGCCACTCTTGGTGGAAGGTCGTGGATGCGCTGACTTGGCACACCCCAATTCAGATTCTCAACACCCCGGCTACATACCATCCTGCCCGATCGGCGCAAGGGTATCGCTGCGCCGCACACTTGATGCACGCATTCACGTAGCCCGGTTCTTGGGTTCCCACGGCGATCGAGGGACGAAGGGGCACCCGATATGGAGGCTGTGCGGGGTGGCTGTTTGGTTCTAGGTTGTTCTCGGAGCTGCCTCAGGGACTAACTACGTCGATTCCATCACCGGCGAGGTGACATTTGTCATAACCGGCAAGACGACCGTATCGTTTAAGATCACGGAGACCATTCAGCTCTCGTCCACCCTTGCAGTGGAGGAGAGCAGTTTCTACGGGGACGATTTCGTGAACAATATCATGATGTCACTCAACATCAATCCCCTGCGCCTCAAGGTATGGCGCGTCACATGCTCAAATTCCCTGCGCCTCAAGGTGCGGCGCGTCACATGCTCAAATTCCCTGCGCCTCAAGGTGTGGCGCGTCACATGCTCAAATCCCCTGCTGCGCCTCAAGGTGCGGCGCGTCACATGCTCAAGTTCCCTGCGCCTCAAGGTGCGGCGCGTCACATGCTCAAATTGCCTGCGCCTCAAGGTACGGTGCGTCATATGCTCAAATTCCCTGCGCCTCAAGGTGTGGCGCGTCACATGCTCAAATTCCCTGCGCCTCAAGGTGCGGCGCGTCACATGCTCAAATTCCCTGCGCCTCAAGGTGCGGCGCGTCACATGCTCAAATTGCCTGCGCCTCAAGGTACGGTGCGTCATATGCTCAAATTCCCTGCGCCTCAAGGTGTGGCGCGTCATATGCTCATATTGCCTGCGCCTCGCTGTGTGTTTGTGCTTATCCTTGGAACCAATCCTTTCGGCTGCACTATGTACCCACGCCGGGGACCAAAAAATTCAGCACATACTTTGGGACACTTATTCCGAATTTTCGGAGCTCAATAGTGAAGAATGGGACCCCCGAAGCCTGTCTGCGTGTATTTCCCCCCAACCAATAGAGGGGTGGCCCACGTGCTCGGCCTTGCATTCAGCGCTGACCCTTTGTTTGGAGTCATCCCCTGGCGACGGCCAATTGCATGCAGATTCGGTGCCAGTTTTGGTGAAAAGTGGGTTTTTTTGGTGGGTGCGGAAATGGCCTCCGTGCAGGTGACCAACGTGGTGCCTGGCAGACGCCGCCGCCGCGGCCTCTTGGAGGACACCAGTGAGGTGGCTTGGGAGATCGCCGAGGAGGATTTTTGTGCGGGTGTGGTTTGCCTGAATGGCGGCGCCTGCAACCAGGGGGACTGCAGGTGTACGGCTGCGTTCTACGGGAGCCGCTGTGAGAACCAACGGATCGAATGCACCGTGGCCGAGCAGGAGACAGCGTGTCCGCAGAAGGTCTGTGGCGAGCCAGCCAGCGCTGGCAGCAGTACGCGCTACTGTACAGATGCCACCTGCGCCGATGAAATTCAAAATCAGGTATTCACAGTGATTACTGAAACGACATGTTGTGATCCCTCAACACTGCTCTCGACCCGCGATCATACACGTTATTCTCGAATCGAAATGCAAGCAGGGTGCACACACGACACACTGCAAGAACGAGCAGGAATGAATGAATGCTTGCTAGTTTGATTAAATCACATTTACTCGGCAAGTCTTACTTCTCTCCTCTCCCAGCTAAGGCCTCTCTGGCTAGCTTTCTCTCCGGTGCTCTAGCCTCTCTGGCGAGTCTCTCTCTCTGGTGCTCTAGCCTCTCTGGCGAGTCTCTCCCAATGCTCTAGCCCCTCTGGCGAGTCTTCTCTGTCTGTCCCATTTACTCCCGAGCCTTTGGCTGAATGAGTGTCTCTCAGTCTGTCAGGGAGCAGGCTACTACTCTGAAGCTACCCTGCTACTTCCGTGCCTAAGCCTCTCTGGCTGAGCCTCACTGGCTTCACGGCAGCTGGAAAGCAGGTTCCTCGCTGGAACTCGGCAGCTTCCTGAGCAGCAGCCTCTCACCTGACCCTTCCCCCACAACAAAGAACCAACAGAGTCAGCCTGGGCAGGGAGGGAGGGTTTTACAAACTTCGAGCAGAAAGCAGGGCTTTCGGGGTTCGGAAGCGTGGAAACTGACTCTCCGACAACGTCCGCCGTTGTCAACCAACTGTGGCTCCGCGCCACCCCGTGACACTCCCGATCGGGATGCCACACGAGCTGTGTCATATCTCGATCGGGGGCAAACCCTGAGCGACAAAAGTCGCCTCTGCTCGATTTCTGTTTCGGAATAACCGAAATTATCGCGAGCGATAATTGTGAATTATTCTTGAATCGAAATGCAAGCAGGGTGCACACACGACACACTGCAAGAACGAGCAGGAATGAATGAATGCTTGCTAGTTTGATTAAATCATATTTACTCGGCAAGTCTTACTTCTCTCCTCTCCCATCTAAGGCCTCTCTGGCTAGCTTTCTCTCCGGTGCTCTAGCCTCTCTGGCGAGTCTCTCTCTCTGGTGCTCTAGCCTCTCTGGCGAGTCTCTCCCAATGCTCTAGCCTCTCTGGCGAGTCTTCTCTGTCTGTCCCACTTACTCCCGAGCCTTTGGCTGAATGAGTGTCTCTCAGTCTGTCAGGGAGCAGGCTACTGCTCTGAAGCTACCCTGCTACTTCCGTGCCTAAGCCTCTCTGGCTGAGCCTCGCTGGCTTCACGGCAGCTGGAGAGCAGGTGCCTCGCTGGAACTCGGCAGCTTCCTGAGCAGCAGCCTCCACCCAATCCTGCACCTAGCAGGGGCTCACTGACAAAATCCTGGGCACTCTGAGCCCTGGACACACTCACCCAACGGGGGCATGGGAGGGCCAAAAGCACGAGTGAGTCACCTGGTCGCAGCCGCTGCCGCCTCTGCCATGGCTCCGGGAAGAATGAGCTTCTGCTCGGTGTCGAGTTCACAATACCTCTCGAAGCAGTCGCTGTTCCAATCACCCTGCATCTTGATGTAGATGGAGGCCACGTCCAGGCGCATTGCCGCAGTGGCCCCGCCTCGCCGCAACGAGTGCCCCGCGTAGCTGGACGGGTCAAGCCCCACCCTCTCCGCTAGGGACTTAATGCCCGCCACCAGAGCATCGTGGGTCATGGGCACCACCGCTGCCCGCCGCCCTGTCACCTTCTCCATGACGAAGAGAGTCGAGTCCCCTGGCCGCCCCGCCGTGCGCTCCATGAGGCGCATGAGTGCCCGCACCGGGCACAGCATCGATCCCGGCACTGCCCTCAGGGGCACCCAATGGTGCCGCTCGCCACACTGGATAGTCTTCGAGTACCTCACTCTGATCCAAACGACCGAGCCATCCTCGTGGAACAGAACATCATCTCTCACCAAGGCCCCCCTGGTGTTCCAGGCACCTGCCTTTCCCGTGGTAAGGTTGTCCTTGCGGAACAAGCCAAAGAAGCCCACGAGAATGGCTGCCCACAGAGCCTCCTGTCCGAGGTCGTGCGATGAAATGAGCACCGCCATCTTGGCCAGGTCGGCCAATGTGAGGGGCATGACCGGCTTAGGGGGCTTCCCCCAGCACCTCTTCACCCCCTGTAGGGTGGCCGCCACCGCATGCCTGGCTGCCACCGGCACCCACTCGTGCCCCCGCTGCAGATGCAGCTGCCGTACACCTGCCAGGTAGTTCTTGATGGTGCCGGGCTGAACGAACCAGCTGCAGTCAGTGATGAACATGCACAGCGTTACGTCCGTCGCGGGTAGCAGGGGCTGCAGACATCCCAAGCAGGCGAAGGTGATGCAAAATGTGACGAAGGCCCGCACCCCTGTGCCGTAGCACCGCCTCGTCTCAGGTGCCAGGGCCTCCGCTCGGTAGCGCTCCGCCTCCCGCTGCAGCTCCTGCACCAGCTCCTCTGCCCAACCCTTAAGCCCAGTCAAGGAGGGCCACCGGCTCCGGCCCCACCCTTACCACCACCACTGGCCACCTGGTGGGCCCCCAGGCAGTCCTGCCATGGCCCCGAAGGTCTGGGGCCGTGAACAAGTGAGTGCCCTGCCCCCACTCCCACACGACTGCGAACACATGGGGGAGGCTCTTCACGAGCTCCCAGCCTGGATCTCCATCCCACACGGGCACCAGAAAGCACGCCGACGTCCCCCACTGCTGCCGCCGCTTGCACTTCAGGAAGTTCTTCAGGATGGCGAACATGATGCTGAAAGGAAGATTCCCCCAAGCGTTGTGGCCGTCGAACTTGTGCACTCGAGCATCCTCCACCGCGCTCCAGCTGAGGTAACAGTAGGCGTTAGCCCTCGACTCCGCCACACACGCGTCTACCGTGAAGGGCCCGAACTCCTGATCCAGCGCTGCCCACCGCACCGGGCACACCATCCAGTCGTCCCGGTCCTGGCGCCAGATATCCGCCCGCAAGAAAGCTTTGTGCTCAGCCAGGAACCTCGGCATGTCCAGCCTGGACAGCAAGTCAGCGAGGAGGTTGTCCTTGGTGTTGATGTACACGGGCTGGAGGCGGATATCGTGCTGCGCGCACACGAAGAAGATCTGCCTCAGCAGAGGCAAGTAAGCCACCGGCCCCCACCAGCTCCCCACCTGGTACATGGCGGACTGGTTGTCGATCTTCACCACCACCGTGGTCCCGCTCATCCTGTGCCCCCACAGCACCATCGCCCACCACACGGCGAAGAGTTCCATGTAGTTAATGCTCCAGCTGCTGCGGCAGTCCCTCCTCCTTGGGAACCATGGGCGCTGGGGCAATCGTGCCAAATCATCCCAGCTGAGCATGAAGAAGAGGCGCTCCCACACCCCGCCGAAGCCCAATGTGCCGGAGGCGTCTTTGGCGAAATGCTGCTGGTCCACCACCTGCCTCTCCAGCTGTACCTTCCTGCCGTTGTACCGCCGCACCACTTGCTCCAGCACGGACAAGTCGTCCAGCACCGGACGTGGCAGCCGCACCATCCTCCTGCCCGCCGTGGCCGTCAGGAAGGCGAAGCCCCTCCTCGTGTAGAGGGAGAGGCCCCACACTACGTGGCTGCAGAACGCGAGCAACCCCAGAAGGGACTCCAGCCGCCGTCTGGCCACCATCCCGCGTGCCGCCTGCGCCCGCAGCTCCCCCGCCTTCTGCACAACAACTGCAATCCTCTCCTCGTCGATGGCTGCGGTACACACCTCTCCCGACGTGTCTAGGAGCACACCAAGGAACTCCATCACCTGCGCGGGGCCCTCACACTTCGCACTGTTCACCTTGAAGCCCAGGAAGGTGACGAACTCGACCAGCAGCATCATCGCCTCCTCCGCCTGCTCCTTTGTCTCCAGAACGCAGAAAAAGTCGTCGAGGTACCCAACCGTCGGGATCCCCCGCGCCCGCATCCAAGCTACGATCGCACGTGTCCACCGCATGAAGATGCCTGGGAGGGCCCGGTTGCCGAACGGGGCCCGTGCGTCCATCCACCTTACCCCGTCGAACTCGAAGCACTGGTGCGACCAGAACTGGCTGGCGATCCCCAAACTTCTGTAGGCCGACTCCAGGTCCACCTTCACCATCCAGTAGCCCGGCCGCATCATTCCGTAGGCCTCCTTGACAGTGGTGAACTCGTCCCGCTCCAGCTCAATCCTCGCGTTCACCCCCACGCCAGCCGGCCGGGAATAATCGCTCACCGGCCGGTACTTGACCCTGCCTTTCCGTACCTTCTCCACCATGCCAAGGGCGATGACCCCGAGTGGCAGCCGCCACCCAGCCAGGAAAATGTGCCCGTCCCCGCTCTCACGTCTGATCTCCTCCCGCATCACGTCCATGTGCTCCGGGCCCACGCAATTGGGGACCCGGTACGGCTCGTCGAGGTCGATCACCTCGGACGGCCATCCCACCCCGCACGCCGCACACCGAACGAGGAAGTCCACGTCATGCCAATCCTGAAACGCGGCCGCCACCAAGTGAGCATGGCCAGTGAGAGTGGGAATGGCGCACCCAACTCGCACGCACTCCTCCTCGTAGCACCTCCGCTCGCCCTCGCTCGTGCCGCACGCCTCCATGGTGTCAGTCGTCGCCCTAAGCAAAATGTCCGCCCGCAGCCGCGGCCATGTCACCGAGCAACGCGTCCGCCCCGGCTCCGAAGGCGACGTCCAAGTCTCTGGGCGCAACTGCGTGACCGGCAACGGCGCCATGCGCTCCATCTCCCATGCCATGGGCACCCGAGTGTGCCTACGAGGGCCGCCAAGTACGTCCCAAACCGGGATGAACTCATCCTCTCTCAGGTTCGCCCACCACCTGTCCGCAGCGTCCACCCCGACCGGCGACACCAGCGGTACACTAACGCCATCCTCCCCATCCGGAGGCCCACATCCCACATCTGCGTCAACGGCACCGATATCCTCCACGGCTATCGGCTGCTCCAACTCCAGCTCCGCATCCGCATCCACCATGGGGTCCGGCGTCGTCACCGGAACCCCCTCTGCCCCCGCCGGGGCCTCACTGCTGCTCATAGGCTCCCCCAGCGGCACAGCTACCGCCGGGATCAGCCCTGCGTCTCACGAGCCCGGACACGAGGCGTCGCCCCTCACATGCCCCTCCGCCCCACACGCACTGCACACATGTCGGAAATGGCAGTTAGGCTGATGCCTACAATTGCCCTCGTTGTGCCCGTAGCACGCGTCCGACATGCCTCCACGGCCTCCACGGCCACCACCGCGGCCCCCGCGGCCTCCGCGAGTTCCAGCGCCCTTGCCCCTGCCTCTGCCTCCGCCAGCATCCTCTGGGACAGTCGGCCTCGGCTGCTCCTCTGCATCACGCCGCCATGTGTAAGGGCTCTTGGGCTTCTTCGCCCCCTTCTCCTTCAGGCGCGTTGTCTGCTTGTACACCCTCCAGACCCGATCGTAGCCGTCCAGGGAAATGCCCGTCGCCGACCGCTGCACTTGCCGAACAAAATGCTCGTAGAACTCGTTGAAATGGTAAATGAAAACTCCGCTGCAATCGTTCGCGCCCACTCAACGAAGTCCATGAGGTTGTCCCGTGCCTCCGCCGGCGCCTTGCACAGAATGCGCAAGAAGCCCCGCTCCCACTCAGCGAAATCCTTACACTTCTTCTTCTTGGCGACCATGGTGAGCTCCCCGTTCTGAAGCTTCAGCCGCCCCTCGTCCTCCTGCAGGAGGCGCTGAACTGGCGAGACAACCAGATCAATCCCTGCCAGGGGGCCCCTACTCGGAAAAGCAGTGAGTGGGGGGCCCGCACCTGGAGGTCGAACGACGTCCTCCGGAGCCAGCTCTCCACGTAGCGCCCGCGCCAGCTGCTCCTCATTGACCGTCCGAAACCCCGCGCCCAGGGTCGCCAGCCGGTCACGGCGGGCAGCATCTAACGGAGGAAGAGCTCCATGGCCTCCACCCGCTGCCCGAGCCTCCTCTTCTTCGCCTTCGAACATCACCCTCTTGCGCTTCCGAAAGAAGGACGCCACCATCACGTCCGATATCGGAACGGTGGGCCGCTGGGACTTCACGAACCTCTGAAATTCCCCCACCCGTGCCTGCAAGAGGTGCACCAAAGCCCTCCAGTGCTCCAGCGTAGCCTCGGATCCCGGCGGCAGCTCATCCAACTCGCACTCCTCGGCCCGTAGCTCCGGCAGCACGTACACGAGCGGCTCAAATGCGTGAGCCTCCAACGTTCGCATGGGAGTCTTGCCGAACGGGTGCAAACTCCGTAACTCCGTGAGCTGCGGACGAATCTTCTGCGCCTCATGGACCAAATCCGCGCACGCTTGCGCGCAGCGAGGCACGTCCCACTGCTCCAGTGTAGCTAGCGAATCTCGAATCGCGCATCGTAGCTCTTTAGCCTCCGCCGGTTCCGAACCGCTCAGCGCCGTAGGCGCTCCACCAATCGCCGACCGCTGTGCCTCCAACACGGCCAAACGGTCACCCAGAGCGTCCAGCTTTGCATTCACTGCCGCTGCGATAGCTGCCGCTATCGACTGCGGGTCCGCAACTTGTGCTCCCGCGCTTGGGGCCGCTGCCGCAGAAGCGACAGTTCCGACACCCAAGGACCCATGGGCCCCGGCCGCCCCCGCAGGGGCGCCGCCACCAGGGCCCCCCCCAGAAGTGGCACCAGCCCCTGAACCTCCAGCCACAGTAGGATCGGCAAGGACACCCGACTGCATCGCACCACTGCTGCCTCCAGTACCTCCCGTTGTCATGTTAGTTGTTGTCGCGGGCGTCTGCACTCGAAGCGCCAAAATCGCACGCGCCCATTCCGCAACAGCGCTGAACTTCTCGGCCTCAACCTCTTTTCTGATCGCCCACGCACCAGCACTGACAGTCCATGGCCCAGGCACGAGCGTACCCGCGACATCCACAGCAAAAAGCTCCGCCTCGACGAGCCCCTCCGTAAGATCCTCCACTGCTGAAGGAATTTCTTTCAACTCAGAAACATGCTCAGTTACCCACGCCATGATTTGGTCGCGCTGCTTCTGCCATGTCGCCACTCGCGTGCGGGCCGCAAGGTCTGCCAATTTCAGCAGCTGCTGCAGCCGCACCTTCATTCGCGGTTCCGTCCAAAGCGCCAGATTACCCGTTGACGCTGCCATATTTTTGTACAGAAAAGGAGAAGAATGAATCGAAGCAATTAACTAAAGCAGTCAAATGGTTCGCTGATTTAAGAAGTTACTGGCAAAAACACCAAACCGTCTCCGCTGATTCGCCAACTTCAGTGTTCGGGCACCGTGTAATCCGCCGGGAATTTTGGCAACCAAAATCGACAATTCTCTTTGCAGCCACACTGGATGAAAATCGGCGTTTCAGCAACCCGCACAGGCGGACAAGAAACCTCCGTCTGCGTCGCAGCCTCCTTCACCAATCGCCCCGTGCTTTGACTCCGCCTCCCTACCTTCTGCTGAATCTCCCAAATTGACGGCATCCAACTAAAAAATTCACTACGCTAACTGAGAAGTAACGACGAAAACTCAGAGATTTTTTACAAACTTCGAGCAGAAAGCAGGGCTTTCGGGGTTCGGAAGTGTGGAAACTGACTCTCCGACAACGTCCGCCGTTGTCAACCAACTGTGGCTCCGCGCCACCCCGTGACACTCCCGATCGGGATGCCACACGAGCTGTGTCATATCTCGATCGGGGGCAAACCCTGAGCGACAAAAGTCGCCTCTGCTCGATTTCTGTTTCGGAATAACCGAAATTATCGCGAGCGATAATTGTGAATCAACCCGCACAGCCCTCTGTGCGATGGCTACGAGGAGATGCTGTGATTGAATACTTTCCGTCATATAGCATTATGTTCAACACTTTGTCTTCGGTCGGTACCTTTGCTTCACAAAGTGGATCTCATGTTGCACGAATTGTGTCAGCAACGATGATTTTATGCATTCTGCCGTGTTGAATGCGACTGGTCGACCCAGACTTCAACAAATGATGATCAACCAACGGATTCACCCTCCGCGCATCCGACTCCCACCACTGCCCGGAGGAATGGCTGAACAACCGCCGTTGCTTATTGTGGGGGGCCAGGACGAGACAGGGAAGGATTGTGGCGGCTCCACGTGCAGCACCAGGTGCAGCGCTGGGTCTGGGTGCTCGGCAGACGCCGACTGCTCGGATGAGCTATGCGAGAACAGCGTGTGCTCGGCAGCCACCTGCTCAGATGGCCAGAAGAACGGTGACGAAACCGGGGTTGACTGCGGTGGGTTGTGTTCGCTGAGCTACAACGAGACGGGCACCGGGCGGTGCGTGTCAGGGGAGGGCTGCTCAGCCGAAAGCGAGTGCATCTCGGCGCTTTGCATTGACAAGGTGCGGACCCAAAACTTGGACATTTGGTCGTCACATTGTGGCATGATGACCCATACCTCACGCGACGGATCACACCTTTCTGCCCAAAATGGGGAAGAACTCAGAAGCAGGCACGGAACATAGCGCGTCTGCGGCTCGGGGCAGACGAGTTCGAACCAAGCCTTGACAAATAACATAGAAGGGCGTGCAGTCCGACAATGTCAGAAACGATCAACTGAGCCCGACTGCTTAGTTGCGTTTATATCGGCTTCCGCTGCACCGGCCCGATTCCGAGCCCCACGTGGCGCATTGATGGCATGTAGAAGAGTGAGACAGTTGGATTTTGTCAGCGCACAGCATTCAGGCGCTGCGACATGAGTACATGCAGGCACAACTCCTGTGACCGCCACCCCTCCCCACATGTACAATTCCACTTTCTTCTCATTCTTAAACATTGGCTGCACTATCTTGTTAGCCGAGCAGGTTTCGTTTGTAAGGACCCTTGACCCGCGATCGGCGAATGCTTTGCTCCAGGTGTGTGTTGAGCAGACCTGCACAAATGGGGCTAAGGACGGCTATGAGACGGACGTTGATTGTGGGGGTGGAAAATGCGTCCCATGCGACAAGTACTCCTACTGCAGCATCGACACGGATTGTGCGAAAGGGTCGGAGTGCCGAGGCAGCAGCAGTGACCCGACCTTGAAGTGCTTCGAGAAGGCGACATGCAGCGACGATACGAAAAATCAAGATGAAACAGATGTGGACTGCGGCGGTGGGTGTGGCCTGTGCAGAGAGGTGCGGAAGCTGTATACCCTGTTCGTTGCGCACGATCAAGCCGTTTTTCGGCAAACAATACGCACTGCACATACCACGGTTGAAGCTTAATGCTTCCCCTTTCCGCCTTGCTTCGTCAAGCTTGCTTGGCGCATCACATGAATGCACAGGATGGCCGGCTGGGCGCGAGTTCAGATGGTTGTAGGTGCAGCAGCTCGACCACCAGGAGTAGCGGTCATAGACAAAGGAACGCTACAACCCTTCACACGTGGAAGACGACTGCAGTTCAGTATTTCTGAAGCAGCGCTTCGCTGCGCGTGATGTACAGTGTGAACAATTCCACGCACGGCGTCACCTTCCTGCATACATGTGCTGGAGGGCTGCATTTGCATATTGTCTCGAGTCGAAATAACTTGGAATCGCTGGCGAGCAGATTAAGCAGAGGTTTCGTCTTTCTTTGGGCAAATCCGAAGTTGTGCACTCGGCGCCTGCGTCAATCTGTGCAAAACAACAGGAAGGACAAGGCTTTCCCGCTTCCTTCTCCTCGTTTTTCTCATTTTCCTCCACCTCCTGCTGCTGCTGCTGCTGCTGCTCCTCCTCCTCCTCCGTCTCCTTCTCCGTCTCCGTCGCCGTTGCCGTTGCCGTCTTTCCTGCACAAAAATAACCAATTCATCCATTCGTGTATTGGGTGGGAGATTTCACTTGTATATCTCTTCTGCAGCTAATCATTTTTCGTTTGTGGCACGGTACTGTTTCTCGCACACGTGGCTTGCCGCTGGATGAGAGTGCATGCCTGCGCCGAAGCAGCATCGATGCTCTCTGCTCGGGGAAGGCCCGGGGAATGCGCGATGGCGCGCGCGGTCCGAGCTGTGCCGGGGGTGACATGGGCAACCGCGGTGCGGTGGGGAGTGCCATGCAGGGCGAACAGTGTGGAGCTTCCGCGGATTGCCTGACAAACATGTGCACCTCCGGGGAGTGCACCGCGTCTTGCGCCGACTTGGTCCAGAATCAAGACGAGACGGATGCGGACTGCGGGGGCACTGTGTGTCCTCGGTGCAACAACACCAGGACATGCCAGGCGGACTCAGACTGCAAGTCAGGTAGTTTGTGCAAATGTTCGGACGACCTCCTAGGCGTCACCTCCTGCACTTGCAAGAACCAGGGCGCACAGGACGAGCTCTTTGCCCTGGGAGACAGCATCACTGCAAGCGCGAGCAGCGGTAGCCTCAACTTGGGGTACGAGTCACTGGGCATGTCGATGACGCTGCCGGAGCCCGCAGAGGCGGCAAAGCCTCAGGGCAACCTCACAGGCGATATTCACGAAGTCTCCATTTCCGGCGACCCCTCCTCAGTCACTGGAACCTTCTCCTTAGATTTCAATGGCGCCTCCACTGCAGGTGAGAGCCCACCGATCCTCGCTGCGAGGCCCAACTACAGTCAATGCCAATTAGCCGCATGCGTCATCCCCAAGCGCCCCCTCGTGCTGACCTCGTGCTGTCCCGGATGTAAATAATTGTATACTTTCGTCGGCTAAAGCTGGGCCGAAGTATGTTCTGTCGCTGGGTGCAGCAATTGCGTTCTCGGACGCCGCGTCCTCCGCCGCATGGCTGCGGGAGAATATTGCGAACCTCACGACCGTGGGCGATGTGTGGATTAATGTCACCGACGCCGGCAGCGCTGGCACTGGGACTGCTCTTCGCTTCACCATCGAGTTCTTGCCCCTTGCCGCAGCTCCCTATCCTCCCAGCAACGTGGGGGATCTTCCCTTGGTGTCCATCGATTCGTCTAGGCTATCTGGTGCGAACGGTGCCTCAGTCACCAAGGTGAACCCCCGAAGAGCAAAGAAGATGTCGGCCTGCAGACTCCCCCCCAAAGAGAATCCTTGCAAATCCCCTCCCCCTTTCATGCAGTCAGATCAGCTGTCAAAACATGTTGGCATAAGATATTGTGCTGATACGCGCGTTGACCACATCGCTTCAGATTGCGAACCGCATGCTGGGCAAGGAGGACGACCTGGAATGGAATTCATTTTACTGAAGACAAGGGCGGTGCTTGGAGGGGGAGGGTGGGTAATGAATTGCTGTAAACAGCTGCGATCTGGGGAGGAGCCAGAGGGATACAGGCTCGCCAAGCAGGACTTCGCACTGTTGCAGCCCGATACTTTGACTGGGGACTTTAAGCTCAGCTATCAGGGCTTCTCAACCGCAGCACTAGCACCCACTGCTAGTGCCTCTGACGTGCAGGCAAGCTAACTCACCCCGAACCCCAATCGGAAGGGCGGATCGCCCGGCCTCTTTGTAGTGCAGAAGGCAACGTGCACGGTCGTTAGGGTGCTCCATCCATCTCCCTGCTCAGCAATGTACGGCCGAATGAAGCGGCGCACAGGAACGACCCGGAAACACGAGTTGATAAGTGGGAACTACTTTACCCACTGTCTTCACCCCCTGTATTTAAAAGTGGCCGATTATCACCTTCTTACGGCGTGCTATAGGCATGGGGAGCTTTTTCACTTTTCCTATTTGATACCGATACCGATGCAGGCAGCTAGGTGCCTCGCCTATCGGATCGGATCGGTCCGATCCGATATCACCCGATCGGACACGTCAAACAAATGGAGGAGGATGTGTTTTCCATGATTGAATGCAAAACCCTCAGCATTCTCTTGGTGCAGCCGCGCAAATACACTCACTACGCATGGCACAGACAGTGCTGTTTCGAACACACCCGTGTGATGATATCAAGGTTTTGCTCACGCAAGGTCGGGTCTACACAAAAGTACAATTATAGCGTTGACCGAGTGTGGCTGCCTTAAAACCTGATCGTTTAGAAAGTCCACTGGCGGATGCCAAGTCGGCGGTGCAAGGAAAATATCCAATCATAACGCGTCTCCGTATGCGAGGCCATTATTCCTAACTAAGAGGCTGATGTGCCAAAAGTTTACTAGAATTTTGATGATGTGAGCCCCCCTTGCGTTATCAAGACCTTGATATGCAATCGTAACCCGTGCATCATAACACAGTGCGCATCAGTAGCATTATGCAGGCGCAGTTGCTGCTGGACCACGAGTCCGTAGTGCGCATTCATGAAATGAATATCTAGATGTAGCTGGTGGATCGTAACTTGCGCATGGAGCGGTGAAGCAATATAATCGAGTATATACATATGTAAAGCAAATTCCACAGCATACGCTGCAGCACTGACAACTAGCTCGATGCTTGGACCCTTCCACAGAGTGCCCTTATAGCCTTGGCGACCATTGGTGAAGTGGAAGTGTACAAGACGGTGCACAGCACCAACGTCACCTGGCGCGTAGTTTTTCTTCACACGGGGGGCGTGACCGGACAGACCCCTCACTTGGGTAAGGCATCTAAGATAGGGGTGGATGCTACAAACCTCGCAAGGAGTCGCAGACGACGCCTCACGTCCACGGACATCTATGTCGTGGTGGACTTGGAGGTGGGGACAACCCCAAACGACGCGATCGTCACGAACGCAAGCGATGTGGAGGTGCGCCATGACGCTGTTTGGGGTTCATCCCGCCGGTGACCGGGCCGCCATATCAGAAACCGAAACTGTAAGCGCATAGCAATATCACTTCTCGTGAATCCACTCATCCGTGTGCAAATGTGACAGCGCTTCTGCATCTGTTAGCATCGTCGGCATCCCACGGCTGAGGATGCGGGACACGCGCACCTCGCGCGTGGCGCACTGTGCTCCGCGTTGCTCTTGCACGATGGCGTAAGGGCTAATCTGACGAATGCACCGGCATCGCCATCGTCAAGTATCTGATTCGCAACTGAAAGAAAGCTATCGCAGTTATACAAATCCTCTGACATAACAGCAGGTTGATTGAGCATTCCTACATCTCGGTTCCTGAGGGGCTGCCACCCACGACGCCCCCTTGTTGTCGACGCTCCCCAATAAGGAATTCATTGTGCAAAATTGCCCTGCCGATATGTGATTGCGTGAATATGGCGCGCAACATGGAGCTCCTCTGACTCGACGCGGGACTCCACGCAGGTGAAGCCGTACGATCGGCTCAACCTGTGCAACGATTCCATCAAGAACGGCAACGAGACCGGGGCGGACTGTGGTGACCAGCTGTGCATAGCCTCCCTGGGGAGCTTTGCGCTGTGCCCGGTCGGGAGCGAGTGCACAGAGCCTTCTCAGTGCACCTCGGGGCTGTGCCCTGCTGGGCTTTGTACCATGCCCCCCGTCAATTGCAGCGTCACCGCCTGGGATGCGTGGTCCCAGTGCACCGCAAGCTGTGGGGGCGGCACATACAGCCGGTCCCGCACAGTGGTGGAGGAAGCCAAGTACGGCGGCCGGTCCTGCCCGTCGCTGTTTCAGGAGGCCGAATGCAACACGCAGGAGTGCGCAGTCGACTGCAAGATGAGCGAGTGGGCAGCCACCACCGCCTGCACCGCCAACTGCTCAGGAGGGGTCAAGAACTACACCCGCACGGTGCAGGTGGAGGCGGCGTTCGGCGGGACCCCTTGTGGGGAGCTGACCAAGGAGGTGAGACGTGAGCCGCACCACCTCGCACCATGCACGGACATTTCTTACGTTTGATGACGCATGTGCCGATTATAAGAATTGCTGCATGTGTTGTGCTGTAACCTTGTCCATTTATCAGCACTTGACTACTTAGACAACGCTATCTCGCCATCTCCGCTGCTCAGGCCGAGAGGGTCACCCAGGCGGCTTGATCCTACGGCAACGGTTGCTCCTTCACGTGCAGCTCGAGATGGAAGTCGCGCTCTGCGCTCCCGGCCTCCGCGCATCGGCGTGGAGCGAGGAGTAGTCGCGTGTGGTGCATGTGCGGAGTTTTGGGACTGCGTGTGCAGTGGATGATGCGGGGGTTCACGCCATGCTTGCTTGCAGGAGGAATGTAATACCAACCTGTGCCCCGGAGACTGTCCTGAAGGGTTCTACAGGACCTGCACGGATGCCTGCACGGGTGTCACGGCAGACGATTGCGTGGTATGCGCAGCGCGCAGCACCTCGAGCGCCGGTAGCAGCAGCAGCGCTGCTTGCCGTTGCGAAGCAGGGTATACACTGAGCAGCGGCACTACTGCGGCGGCCGGAGGGTGCACCGCTTGCGCCATCGGGTTCTACAAGGCACGCACCCCACCAGCATGACCCTCCGACTGTACTCACTGTTGATTTACTGAGATCAAGCTGAATCACAAGTGGTGCCGTTCAAGACACCCCCAGAAGCCCGGCGGCGCATCAAGATACATTATGTCCATCCAGCAGCGCAAGGAGCCCTGCACTGAGAGGAGGGCTCCTCCTACGGCATTGCTTCACGCAGGCAGTGCAATTCCGTTCTGAGAAGATTGCCGCACCGTGTGTGGAAGAAGCTCCCGGTTGTTGTTCGCATCATTAGCGTTCCAGCTATACCCAGGGTGCCGCGCTTGGGAGCGTGCACGCTGGAGGGTCCGCCCGACCTCTCCGCGTTTCCCCGGTACCAAGCTGCCGCTGCCCGCACCAATAGGGGGGGAGGGGTGGCTGCCTCACGCAGGAGAGAGTCCCAGGGGGGAGCGACGCAGCATGCAGTGCATGTCCGAATGACGCCACGACCGCACAAATAGGAAGCAACTCCTCCGAGGTAGGCGCACCGCAACGAGTCCTCGGAGGCGCCAGGCGGGTTGCTTCTCTTCTGCTGTGGTATGAGCAGCCGGGTCGAGCTTGGGAAAGCACTTGTTGTCGCAGCGCAGTGATCAACATAGCTCGCCGCACAGGGGAGGCGTGGAGGACTCCGCTGCCCCCCCACCCCGGTTCGAAGTTGTTCCGAGGGAGAAAGCAGAACCCGTCACAGTTGGAGGTCATACTCCGGAGGTGATCGTGCAGTGCTACAGGAAAGAGCCGCTTGCATCAGCACTGGCGCTCATGCCTGAGGTCCCCTGCAGTCGCCCAAGGGGCGACTGTGCGGGATGTCGGGACCAACCATTACGGCGAGTGCTCCGGGCGCATGCACCCTCCCTCAGATGAGCAGTGCGTCGTGGCGTACTCTCTCGCGTTGCACTGCTGGCGACACAGCACGGGGCAAAGGATGTCCAAGTGGTGAGAGGTGCAGGCTGCAACCAACTAGCTCATTGCGCCTGAGCGGCAACGTGTGTGCAGGCAGCTAAGCTGTCGTGTGCGGCGGTGCGCCTGTCAGGGGTGGTCAGGATCAACGCTGACAGTAGGCCCTGTGTGTGGTCAATGCGGGTTTTCCGGGCAACTGTGGCCGTTTGTGATCGGGGCGGTTATTCTCGAATCGAAATGCAAGCAGGGTGCACACACGACACACTGCAAGAACGAGCAGGAATGAATGCTTGCTAGTTTGATTAAATCACATTTACTCGGCAAGTCTTAATTCTCTCTCTTCCTCCAAGCAACCTCTCTGGCTAGCTTTCCCTTCGGTCCTCAAGCCTCTCTGGCGAGTCTCTAGCCTCTCTGGCCACCGATGCTCTAGCCTCTCTGGCGAGCTCTCTTCTCTGTCCGTCCCATTACTCCCGAGCCTGTGGCTGAAATGAGTGTCTCTCAGTCTGTCAGGGAGCAGGCTACTGCTTCGAAGCTACTCTGCTACTTCCGTGCCTAAAGCCTCTCTGGCCGAGCCTCGCTGGCTTGCGGCAACGGGTAGCAGGTTCCTCGCTGGAACTCGGAAGCTTCTTCAGCAGCAGCCTCTCACCTGACCCTTCCCCCCACAACAAAGAACCAACAGAGTCAGCCTGGGCAGGGAGGGAGGGTTTTACAAACTTTGAGCAGAAAGCAGGGCTTTCGGGGTTCGGAAGTGTGGAAACTGACTCTCCGACAACGTTCGCCGTTGTCAACCAACTGTGGCTCCGTGCCACCCCGTGACACTCCCGATCGGGATGCCACACGAGCTGTGTCACATCTCGATCGGGGGCAAACCCTGAGCGACAAAAGTCGCCTCTGCTCGATTTCTGTTTCGGAATAACCGAAATTATCGCGAGCGATAATTGTGAATTATTCTCGAATCGAAATGCAAGCAGGGTGCACACACGACACACTGCAAGAACGAGCAGGAATGAATGCTTGCTAGTTTGATTAAATCACATTTACTCGGCAAGTCTTAATTCTCTCTCTTCCTCCAAGCAACCTCTCTGGCTAGCTTTCCCTTCGGTCCTCAAGCCTCTCTGGCGAGTCTCTAGCCTCTCTGGCCACCGATGCTCTAGCCTCTCTGGCGAGCTCTCTTCTCCGTCCGTCCCATTACTACCGAGCCTTTGGCTGAAATGAGTGTCTCTCAGTCTGTCAGGGAGCAGGCTACTGCTTCGAAGCTACTCTGCTACTTCCGTGCCTAAAGCCTCTCTGGCCGAGCCTCGCTGGCTTGCGGCAACGGGTAGCAGGTTCCTCGCTGGAACTCGGAAGCTTCTTCAGCAGCAGCCTCCACCCAATCCTGCACCTAGCAGGGGCTCACCTGACAGAGTCCTGGGAACTTTCAGAGCCCTGGACACACTCACCCAACGGGGGCATGGGAGGGCCGAAAGCACGAGTGAGTCACCTGTCTGCAGCGGCTGCGGCTTCTGCCATGGCCCCGGGAAGAATGAGCTTCTGCTCGGTGTCGAGCTCGCAGTACCGCTCGAAGCAGTCGCTCTTCCAGTCACCCTGCATCTTGATGTAAATCGAGGCCACGTCCAGGCGCATTGCCGCAGTGGCACCGCCCCGCCGCAATGAGTGCCCCGCGTAGCTGGACGGGTCCAGCCCCACCCTTTCCGCCAGAGACTTAATGCCTGCCACTAAAGCATCATGTGTCATGGGCACTACCATTGCCCGCCGGCCTGTCACCTTCTCCATGACGAAGAGAGCTGAGTCCCCCTGCCGCCCCGCTGTACGCTCCATGAGGCGCATGAGTGCCCGCACCGGGCAAAGCAGGGACCCTGGCACCGCCCGCAGAGGCACCCAATGGTGCCGCTCCCCGCACTGGATCGTCTTCGAGTGCCGCACCCTGATCCACACCACCGAGCCATTCTCGTGGAACAGCACGTCATCTCGCACCAAGGCACCTCTGGTGTTCCATGCCCCCGCCTTCCCCGTGGTCAGGTTGTCCTTGCGGAACAGACCAAAGAAGCCCACGAGAATGGCCGCCCACAAGGCCTCCTGTCCGAGGTCATGTGACGAAATGAGCACTGCCATCTTGGCCAGGTCCGCCGATGTGAGAGGCATGACCGGCCTGGGGGGCTTCCCCCAGCACCTCTTCACCCCCTGCAGAGTGGCCGCCACCGCATGCCTGGCCGCCACCGGCACCCACTCGTGTCCCCGCTGCAAGTGCAGCTGCCGCACTCCTGCCAAGTAGTTCTTAATGGTGCCGGGCTGAACAAACCAGCTGCAAAAGGTGACGAACATGCACAACGTCTCGTCCGTGGCTGGCAGAAGAGGCTCCAGACACCCCAGGCAGGCGAATGTGATGCAGAATGTGACAAAGGCCCGCACCCCGGTGCCGTAGCACCTCCTCGTCTCTGGCGCCAGGGCCTCCGCCCGGTAGCGCTCCGCCTCCCGCTGCAGCTCCTGCACCAGCTCCTCTGCCCAACCCTCAAGCCCAGTCAGGGAGGGCCACGGGCTCAGGCCCTACCCTCACCACCACCACTGGCCACCTGGTGGGCCCCCAGGCCGTCCTGCCGTGCCCCCGCAGATCAGGAGCTGTGAACAGGTGGGTGCCCTGTTTCCACTCCCGCACCACTCGGAACACGTGAGGGAGGCTCTTCACGAGCTCCCAGCCGGCATCCCCGTCCCACACAGGCACCAGGAAGCATGCTGCCGTGCCCCACTGCTGCCGGCGCTTGCACTTGAGGAAGTTCTTCAGGATGGCGAACATGATGGAGAAAGGAAGGTTGCCCCAAGCGTTGTGGCCGTCGAACTTCTGCACTCGAGCATCCTCCGCCGCTGACCAGCTGTGGTAACAGTAGGCGTTGGCTCTCGACACGGCTACGCACGAGTCCACCGTGAAGGGACCGAACTCCTGATCCAGCGCCGCCCACCGCACCGGGCACACCATCCAGTCGTCCCGGTCTTGGCGCCAGATATCCGCCCTGAGGAAAGCCTTGCGCTCTGCCAAGAAACTCGGCATGTCCAGCCTAGACAACAGGTCCGCGAGGAGGTTGTCTTTGGTGGTAATGTACACCGGCTGAAGGCGGATGTCGTGCTGAGCGCACACGAAGAAGATCTGTCTCAGCAGGGGCAAGTAGGCCACCGGCCCCCACCAGCTCCCCACCTGGTACATGGCGGACTGGTTGTCGATCCTGACCACCACCGTGGTCCCGCTCATCCTGTGCCCCCACAGCACCAATGCCCACCAAACCGCAAAGAGCTCGAGGTAATTAATGCTCCAGCTGCTGGGGCAGTCCCCCCTCCTCGGGAACCAAGGGCGCTGGGGGAGTCGGGCTAGGTCGTCCCAGCTGAGCATAAAGAACAGCCGCTCCCAAATGCCGCCGAATCCCAATGTCCCCGAGGCGTCCGTGGCGAAATGACGCTGGTCCACCAAGCGCCTCTCCAGCTGCACCTTTCTGCCATTGTACCTGCGCACAACCTGCTCCAGCACTGACAGGTCGTCCATCACTGGACGCGGCAGACGCACCATCCTCCTGCTCGTGGTAGCCGCCAAGAAGCTGAACCCCCGCCTGGTGTAGAGGGAGAGACCCCACACTACGTGGCTGCAGAACGCGAGCAACCCAAGCAATGACTCCAGAGCCCGCCGAGCTACCATCCCCCTCGCCGCCTGCGCCCGCAATGCCCCCGCCTGCTGCACCACCACACCGATCCGCTCCTCGCTGATGGAGGCTGTGCACACCTCGCCAGACGTGTCAAGCAGCACACCCAAGAACTCTAGCACCTGCCCCTCTTCGCACTTGGCACTGTTCACCTGGAAGCCCAGGAACGTGACGAATTCCACGAGCAGCATCATGGCCTCCTCCGCTTCCTGCTTCGTCGGCAGCACGCAGAAAAAGTCATCCAAGTACCCCACCGTCGGGTACCCCCGCGCCCGCATCCAAGCCACAATGGCCCTCGTCCACCGCATGAAGATCCCCGGGAGGGCTCGATTCCCGAAAGGGGCACGGGCGTCCATCCACCGCACATCGTCGAACTCAAAGCACTGATGGGGCCAAAACTGGCTAGCAACGCCCAAGCTCCGGTAGGCGGACTCGAGATCCACCTTCACCATCCAGTACCCCGGCCGCAGCATTCCGTAGGCCTCCTTCACGGTCGTGAACTCATCGTGCTCGAGTTCGATACGCGCATTGACTCCAACGTCGGCCGGCCGGGAATAATCACTCACCGGCCGGTACTTGACCTTGCCCTTGCGGACCTTCTCCACCATGTTGAGGGCAATGACACCCAAAGGCAGCCGCCAGCCGGCGAGGAAGATGTGCCCTGCGTCTTGCTCCCGCCTGAGCTCCTCTCGCATGACGTCGACGTGCTCCGGGCCCACGTAATTGGGAACCCGGTACGGCTCGTCGAGCTCGATCTCCTCCGATGGCCACCCAGCTCCGCAAGCAGCGCACCTGACCAAGAAGTCTACGTCGTGCCATCCGCTGAAAGCCGCGGCCACAATGTGTGCACGTCGAGTGAGAGTGGGAACCATGCATCCCACCCGCAAGCATTCCTCCTCGTAGCACCTGCGCTCCCCCTCGCTCGTGCCGCACGCCTCCATGGTCTCCACCGTCGCCCGCCGCAAGATCTCATCACGTAGCAGCGGCCATCTCGTAGACACACGCACCCGCCACGGCTCGGACGGTGAGGCCCACGTGTCTGGGCTCAGCTGCGTGACGGGCAACGGAGCTAGGCGCTCCGTCTCCCATGCCATGGGCGCCCGACCATGCCTCCGGGGTCCACCAAGCACATCCCACACGGGAATGAACTCGTCGGGCATCACGCCCGTCCACCAACTGCCATGCATGTCCACCCCGCACGGCGGCACCAACGGCACGCCTCCGCCATCCCCCACATCCGGAGGCCCACATCCCTCCTGTGCATCAACGGCACCGCTAGCCTCCACGACCACCGGCTGCTCCAAAATCAGCTCCGCACATGCACCCACCATGGGGTCCGGCGGCAACGCCGGAACCCCCTCCGCCCCCGCCGGGGCCCCTTTGCTGCTTGCAGGCTCCTCCAGCGGCACAGCCACCGCCGGGATCAGCCCTTCGCCTCACGACCCCGGGCACGAGGCATCACCCCTCACGTGCCCCTCTGCTCCGCAAGCGCTGCAGACGTGTCGAAAATGGCAGTTGGGCTGGTGTCTGCAGTTGCCCTCGTTGTGGCCGTAGCACGCATCCGACACAGTACCACGGCCACCTCGGCCTCCACGGCCTCCTCGGCCACCACCGCCGCGACCACCAGCGCCCTTGCCCTTGCCCTTGCCCCCCCCAGCATCATCCGGGACGGTCGTCTTCTCCGCCGCATCACGCCGCCAGGTGTAGCGATCCCGCGGCGCCTTCGGCTTCTTCTCCTGCAAATTGTTCGCCTGCCGGTACACCCTCCACACCCGGTCGTACCCATCCAACGAGATGCCCGTCGCAGAGCGTTGCACCTGCCGCACCAAATGCTCGTAGAATTCGCTGAAATGGTGGAAAGAGAACTCAGCGGCGATCGTTCTAGCCCACTCGATGAAGTCCACCAAGTCGTCCCGCGACTCCACCGGCGCCTCGCACAGCACGCGCAAGAATCCCCTCTCCCACTCCGCGAAATCCTTGCACTTCTTCTTCTTGGGCACCACCGTTAACTCGCCGTCCTTTAGCTTCAGCTTCCCCTCGTCTTCTTGCAGAAGCCGCTGAACCGGCGACACCACCAGGTCGATTCCTGCCAAGGGGCCCCGACTCGGAATGGCTGTGAGTGGGGGGCCCGCACCTGGGGGTCGGACCACGTCCTCCGGGGCGAGTTCTCCTCGAAGTGCCCTCGCCAATTGCTCCTCGTTGACGGTGCGGAAGCCTTCCCCGAGAGCTGCCAGGTGACCTCGGCGGGCATGATCCAGAACGGGAAGGGCCCCATGGCCTCCCCCTGCAGCCCGAGCCTCCTCCTCCTCCTGCGTAAACGAAACTCGTTTACGCTTCCGAAAGAACGTCGGCACCATGACGTCGGAGACCGGAAGGGTGGGCACGTGGGACTTCACGAATCGCTGGAACTCCCCCACACGAGCCTGCAACAGGTGAACGAAAGCCCGCCAATGCTCCAACGTGGCCTCGGACCCCGGCGGCAGCTCGTCCAGCTCGCATTCTTCCACCCGCAGCTCCGGCAGAATGAAAACGAGCGGCTCGAAAGCATGAGCCTCCAAGGTGCGCATGGGAGCCTTGCCGAACGGGTGAACCCCCCGGAGGGCCGTGAGCTGAGGGCGCAGCGTCGCCGCCTCATGCACCAAGTCAGTGCACGCCTGCACACAACGAGGCATGTCCCAATCCTCCGCCGTAGCCACCGAATCACGAATCGCACATCGCAACTCTTTGGCCTCAGGCGGCTCCACCCCGCTCAGTGCCACGGGCGCACCCCCAGCAGCCGAACGCTGAGCCTCAAGCGAAGCCAAGCGTTCCCCAAAAGCATCCAGCTTCGCACCAATCGCCGCCGCGATAGCCGCCGCTATCGACTGCGGGTCCGCCACAGCAGCTGCGCCTGAGGCCGCTGTCGCAGAAGCGACAGTCCCGACACTCAAGGCCCCATGGGCCCCGGCCGCCCCTGCGGGGGCGCCGCCACCGGGACCCCCCCCAGCCGCCGACCCCGTTGTCCCACCAGTGCCTACGATCGTGGCCGTGGTCGACGGTACGAGCACCGAAGCGCCCGCCCCTGAGGCCGCTATCGCCGTAGCGATAGTCCCGGTCCCCAGGCCTCCATGGGCCCCGGCTGCCCCCGAAGGGGCACCGCCACCAGGACCCCCCCCAGCCGAAGCACCCGCACCTGATCCTCCAGCAGAAGCGGGGGCGCTCGATGTTGGAGCACCTCCACCTCCTGAAGCGCCCCCGCCCCCTGTAACGGTACCAAGAGCAGCGCTTGCAGGAACCGGCACCCGAAGAGCCAGCATCGCTTGCGCCCATTCCAAAACTGCATCGAGCTTCTCCATTTCCGCTGCTTTTCTCGTTGCCCACGCCCCAGGCTCTGCGGGCCAAGCACCAAGAATTAACGCACCCGAGGCATCAACCGAGAAAAGCTCGGCTGCAATCAACGCGTCTGTAAGAGACCCCAAGGAGTCCGGAATCTCCTGTAACTCGGAAACGTGCTCCGTTACCCAAGTCATGATCTCCGTACGCTGTTTTTGCCAAGTAGCCATCCGCGCGCGAGGTGGCAACTCCGAAATTTTGAGCAAGGCCTGTAGGTGAACTTTCATCCCTGGGGCTGCCCAAATCGCCAAACCAACGTTCGACGCTGCCATGTTTTGCACGAAAGAAGGTTCAATTAAATACTTTCCAAAAGAAAAACTCGATGAAGACCACGAAAACGATCAGAAGGCAAAGCACCACCGCAGCTCTAGCGAATCGATGGAAAGCCGTAATTCTCAGCAGCAGCCCGCGAATCCGTTAATTCTCAGTGTTTGGGAACTGTGTAGTCCACCGGGAAGCGTGGCAGCCAAAAGGAACAGTTTTCCTTGCAATCACACTGAATAAAAATTGGCGTGATGCCCCTTTTAGCCGGCGGGCACGTGATCTCGGTCTGTGTCGCTTGCTCCTTTTCGAACTTGCCCGTACGGTTGTTGCGTTTCCCACGCTTCGACTCGATCTCCCAAAGCGGCGGCATCTAGCTACAAAATTCCACGGCAAAAAACTAACCGAAAGCTACCAACTACTTAGAATTCTCCGAGAGATTTTTACAAACTTTGAGCAGAAAGCAGGGCTTTCGGGGTTCGGAAGTGTGGAAACTGACTCTCCGACAACGTTCGCCGTTGTCAACCAACTGTGGCTCCGTGCCACCCCGTGACACTCCCGATCGGGATGCCACACGAGCTGTGTCACATCTCGATCGGGGGCAAACCCTGAGCGACAAAAGTCGCCTCTGCTCGATTTCTGTTTCGGAATAACCGAAATTATCGCGAGCGATAATTGTGAATGCCCCGCTCACTCCGCGGGGGCTGTGTGGGCCCGTGGGCGCCCCTCCGCAGAGCTGCTTCTGCACGTCCGGGTACATTGATCTGGCCTCGCAGGCTGGGGTCCAGTGTGTGCTCCCACCGCCGCCGCCGCTGTTCGACGGCGACTTCACGTGCGGGTTTGCCTGCGCCGGCGAGTCCGGCTGCCCCTGCAGCAAACAGGAATGCTCCGGCTCGAGAACGTCGATCGTTTTCAGCAACACGTACGACAGCCCCCCGTGCCTTGAGAAGTCACTGGACTACTGCAACACCGACTCCCGGGGCGCGAGCGATACGGGATGCACGGAGTTCCTCAGGAGAGAGGTGGTCTCCTCCATCGCATCCAGCGGATCGGAGAGCACGATGCAGGTGCGTCGCATGTCTGACCCTGAGGATGCGCGCCTGCCCCGGCTGAAAGGCTGACCGCGGGCCATCCGTGCTAACCAAGAGGTGGTCAATGTTTGCAGATAACTGGGCAGCAGCGATCAGTCGCCATCCAACTCTAGCTGCAGGCTTAAAATAGGTGATGGCTGGGTGAGCTGCCAAGCGGCCAACATAATAGGGGAGGAGTGCATATAAGTGGTGGTCTGCAGTAGCATCCTGGACATCAGAAGTTCGGTTAGTGCTGGGAATAGCCTCGAGCCTCGCAGCTGTGAAGGTGTCACCCCATCGCAGGCTTTCAATTTTGAGAAGCCTCGTCGGGCGCCCATCAAAATCCCACTTCTTGCGATGGCTTGGCCGATTTCTAAAAGTTGCTAAGTTCCCAGGCCCGGACGGGTAGCTGCCAGACGCTGGGATACGCTGGGTCTCATGATTGCCTTAGTAAGGAGTCACTGGGGAGAGAGAAAAGAGTTGAAGGCAGTCCCTGGTATAAAATCCGAAGATATACATGAATACATCTCTTCCAATGTGGCAAGTGCTACCAATCAGGCTGTATCTATGCTAATATGCTATATAGAGTAGTCCGTGTCACGAGGCTGGAGATGACTTCACCCATTGTTGGAGGGAATAGTAGCTTATACTGCGTGGTGGGCTACGTGCGCCTCGCCAGGTGGCAGGATCAGGATTTACGAGCGGAAACACTGGGCAGGCCAGACATAACAAGTTGACTGTAAACGCAGCTGCTCTTTCCAGTGGGAGCGTGACCTTGGGGATGTCCCGCATGACAGACTCGGAAGTGCAAGGTATAACGCTCAGCAGCCAGGCTTATACCGGCACGAAGCTCGGGGACATGGTGGCACTGACGCCGCACGGCCAGACATTTGACGCGGCCATCGCGCTGGAGCTGCCCTTCAATGCGACGGGCCCTCCAGGCATCGTGCGGGCAGCCAACTTGAGCGCTTCTGAATGGGAGCCTTTCACGGGGACTGTCACGTACGAGGTGAGTACTTCATGCCCCACCTAGGGCAAACAGCAACCTCAGCACGGAGCAGCCTCCAAATGCTGCTCTGCGCTGCTGACTGGAACCCTCAGCCGGGACGCGTTGAGAGCGCGGCGCAGGGCGCCAGCTTTACCTGCGCTTCCCCGAGGCATCTTACGAGATGTTCTTGCGGAATCAGTGGTGACGGAATGAAGTGTTCTGGGTCGAGCAGGATGCTGGGGGAGGAACCAAAGTTGCTCATCTCACCGTATCGTCATTTTCTCTCTACAGTGTAGTTGAGCTTTCAATTGCACCTCCACCCCCCTCCACCCCTCCTCCTCACTCCTTGCCACCTCCCTCCCGCCACCTCCTTGCCACCTCCTCCGTCACCTCCACCGCCTCCGCCGCCGCCACCTCCTCCTCACCACCGCCTCCTCCTCCTCACCGCCTCCCTCCCTCCCCCACCTCCTCCCTCCCCACCTCCTCCCCACCCCCTCCCCCACCACCTCCCTCGCTTCCGCCCCCGCCTCCTCCGCCGCCATACCTCCTCCTCCTCCACCACCACCGCCTCCTCCTCCCTCACCGCCTCCCTCCTCCCCACCTCCTCCCTCCCCACCGCCTCCCTCCCCACCCCCTCCCTCCCCACCACCTCCTCGCTTCCGCCCCCCGCCTCCACCCCCCACCCCCTCCACACCACCCCCTCACCACCTCCTCCTCCACCTTCCCTTCCACCTCTCACACCACCACCTCCTCGCCGCCTCCTCCCTCACCACCACCCCCCACCACCACCTCCTCGCCACCTCCTCCCCACCACCTCCTCCTCACCACCTCCTCCTCGCTCCTCCTCCTTCACCACCACCGCCACCGCCTCCTTCACCGCCGCCACCCCCTCCCTCCCCCGCCGCCGCCTCCACCACCCCCTCCGCCACCTCCTCCAGGCACTGTCACCGTTGACTCGGTCATCTCCTCGACATCATTTTCGGGACTTGACATATCTGCGTTTAGCAACGCCTCATTCTCTGCCGAATTCCAGGCCTCCTTCTCATCGCAGATGGCAGCTGCCGCAGGGGTGGGAACCTCCGACGTCGCGGTGACCTCCATTGTGAGTGGCAGTGTAAGTATCACGTCTAGAGTGTATTTCCCGAGCACCGCTACATCTACCGCCTCCGCGTTCTCCACTACTCTCAGCTCAAACCCTGAAGCAGTCTTCACCACCTTCGGAAGTACCTATGGCACTACCAGCGTTGCCAGTGTCCAGGTGGCAACAGCCATACAGGTCTACTCACCACCACCGCCACCACCCCATCTCCCCCGCCTCCACCCTCACCCCCACCGTCCCCCACCTTCCCCTCCACCACCCTCGCCACCTCCGCCTCCTCCCTCCACCACCCTCCACCACCTCCACCGCCATCTCCACCTCCTCCACCTTCACCTCCACTGCCACCACCATCACCACCACCTCCTCCTTCACCTCCACCTCCCCGTCTCCACCCCCCCATCTTCACCCCCACCTTCTCCACCCCCACCCTCTCCTCCTCCACCTTCCCCCACCTCCCACCTTCTCCGCCTCCACCTTCACCACCTCCACCCTCCCCCGCCTCCACCCTCTCCTCCTCCACCCCCGCTGCCACCCCCGCCTCCTTCTCCACCTCCGCCTAGCCCACCACCTCCTTCTCCGCCGCCCCTCTGCCCCCACCTCCTTCTCCTCCGCCGCCCTCACCACCCCCCACCGCCAAGCCCCCACCTCCTCTCCCACCTCCACCCCCAAACCCACCTCCTCCAAGTCCGCCCCCACCCCCAAGCCCCCCACCTCCATCTCCGTCTCCACCGCCAAGGCCCCCACCTCCATCTCCACCCCCACCACCAAGCCCCTCCACCTCCACCGCCTTTGCCCCCCCCACCTTCCCCACCTCCCCCACCTCCTGCCCCAACAGCAGCACCCACAGTCCGCCCCAGTATTTCACCTACGATATCCCCAACAGGATCTCCTACCGCTACACCATCTGCCGCCCCTACAACTGCAAGCCCCACTGCTAGTCCAACCACGTCGACCCCAACCATGACCCCCACTATCTCTATCGTAGATGTGACTGTGGTATCAGCAACCACTTCGTTTGCGAGCGTGGACATCAGGTCCTTTGACAACGAAACATTCAAATCTGAGTTTGAGAACACGGTTAAAATCGATACTGCGAGTGCAGCAGGAGTCTCTACTTCGATGGTCACAATTTTGAGTATTACAAGTGGAAGTGTTTCTGTGAATCTCAAGGTGGAATTTCATCCAATGGATGTGAGTCACGCCACTGCCTCACCGAGCCTGCTGCCTGTGATGACCGTATTCTTTATGATATTTAGCACACTAGAGTCAGAAAGCCAGGATACATCGGAAAACACGAACCTACTAAACCTACTGTGAAATATGATTGTGATCTTCTGCCTCCTGTGCACTGGCCTCCACTGCGGAAACACGGCCGGAACTCCCACCTGCTGAAGAAGCGAAGACAATACCATGATCGGCTGTGCCGGCATGCCCTGCTGCATCTATGTATCAGGGTCTGGTGATATTCTGTGAGGGCATAATTACCCTGCTTACCCAAATGAAGTGAATGAATATCCATGCTACCCCGAAAAAAGCAAAAATACGCAGTGCACCGCACATAAACTTTGAGTGTGAAAGTTTACCTCGCACATGCAGAAAACGTGTTGACCAGATGGCACAAGTCTGCCTGCCTCTATGTAGAGAGAGAGAGAGAGTTCATCCGGTATGCTTGTTGCAATTACGATCCTCTTGGTTTGTTGGCGAAATTATCAGGTTGCGGCTGACCCGGATGCTAAGGTGACTTCATCCACAACCGAGGAAGCGGCCGCAGCTGCAGCCTTGTTCACCGAAGCCTTGTCGTCAACCCCAGATGCAGTTTATACTACTGCAGTGGCAGCCTTTGGCGCAGCAACCGTAGCAGCTGTTAACACCACGGTTATGCAAGTTATTTACTCACCGCCCCCACCTCCTCCACCTTTGCCGCCTTCTCCACCACCTCCCCTCCCTCCAACCCCTCCAATCCCACCGCCAGCGCCCCCGACCACCACTGCCGCCGCCCGCCGCCACCGCTATCACCACCCCTGCACCTGGGCCGCCGCCACCGCCGCTGCCACCGCCTTCTTTACCAACGACATCCTCCGATGATCAACAACCACCATTGACGGTTGTTGTTGGTATCGCTCCGCCAATAACACCTCCGCGACCACCACCTAATCCATCTCTCCCTCCACCTCTCGTAGCCATAAACGCAACGCGTGTTGAGTATAATTTAATCTGGGATATTTCCATCGACTGCTTTGACAACGATTTTGAGATGTGGGATTTTGTGGAAGGGAATCGACAGCTCATGGCGCATGCTGCAGGCTTACGCTTAGAAGAAGTCCAGGTGATATATGGCACCACCCCCTCTGGGCATCTTATCATCGGTCCCATCCTCGATAAGAACGGAAACTCGAATATGCATTTTGTCTGACACAGACAGTCGTGCGGGTGGTGATTTATCGCAGATCAACTGGATCACGGGCTGGACTGTTCAAGTGAGTGTCACCCTCGTATTCGTGGAGGCAACGCCTGCGACCACGGCTGCTGAAGCCACGGCGCGTGCATTCATAGATCGCCTGCTGACAGATACGGCTGGGACCATATCCGCAGCAGCCCTTTTGATGGAAGATGCACAACCTGACACCGCGAAGTCTATGGAAGACGCCGCCGATGCGACGCTCTCCGAACTGGCAACCTCTGCATCGGTGCCGACGGAGTGGGTGAGAATCACGTCGGTTGTCCTTGATATAGAGAATTCAACTATACTTCTGTTTTCAGAGGTGAGACAGCCAATGAACGATATCTGCTTATGGGTTTCACAACTATGGTGATCCTTGGTTGGTCCTCAACAAAGAGTGGCATGTGGACTCTATGCACATGTATGTGGCGTGCTTGGCTGTGTGCAGACGGGCTCGGCTTGAACCCTCTAGGTGGTTTGCATGTCTTGAGACAGTGGTCGCGGCGCATCGACAAGTATAATTATTATCAGTGGTGGAGTGTAGCTACAAGCCAGCAGCCGTTGGATGTCATTCTCTTCCGCACGTTACACTAGGTTGCACCGTGCGGAATGTTGTTATCTTGCTAGGAAATGTCATAAAGTGAGGCGTCCATCTGCCCCCTATGGAACGATGGTATTTTGTGGCTTGCATTCAAATGCAGTTGCTTCACGATGCAGCCGTGTCTCCCAAATGATCCAAGGAGAGATGATTTGTTGCGCAAATTTGTGCGATGTCCCTTCTGCGCAGCTTTGGTGCTCCGCGGTGGCATCCACCTCACATAGATCAGGCGCTTTGGTGCATTCATCCCACCGCCACGTGGCCTCGCTGCGAGAGGAAACAGGCTGGCGCCGCAATATGCATACATACGTGTGCACGTGTATGAGCGATGTTGAAGCAAGTTAAAAGGAAATGTGTGGCGTCCCAGGAGAAATCGACCTTCGTCCTTGGGTACAGCTCCCCCCCTTCACCCTATTTGGTAGAGGACAAAGACGGCGGTGTGAATGAAGGAGGAACCCAATTCAGTCTCCTAGTGGTCTACATCGTTGGATCAGTTGGAGCGATTATAGTGGGGACGATGTTGTTTGTGTCGGCGTATCGACGGCACCGTGATCTTAATGGCGGGACGCATACACATCCAAAGATGTGCGACTTGCCCACCACCGACAACCAAACGCCGCTTGCTTTCAGGTTCGAATTCTTTCAAGAGTGCAATGATTGTTTGCGAGGATACATTGATGGCGCAGCGTGAAACTTCTTGAGCTCTCAGAAAGTTACACCAGAGTATTGCTGGACATAGCTTGTTCCCAGTTATCGGAGCAGATTCACATTACGAAAGCCCATCTGACCACATTGCCTCGGTGGTGGCGTACAGTAATGTGGATGTAGACATCTCTGCGACTTCAGAAAATTCCCAGCTTACTGACACGCCTGTGTGGAACCCCATGAATTCTTCGCCGTCACCGATTCAACCTTCAAAACACACTATGGTCCAACAAATCCTCCAAAGGGCTCGGCAGCAGTGGATAAATGTTGGATACGAATTTCCCACGGTGGGTACATTGCCAGGCGGCCCCTCACCCTAGAAGGTTTGCTAGGTATTGTATAGAGAGGCTTTTTGCAGAAGGCAGTACAGAAACTACAAAACATTAGTAAAGCTAGTTAAGCATGGTGGCGACCCAATCGGACCTCGTCAACGATAGATAGCCCCATCTAATTGTACATGCATTACATTTTCATGTTGTACACATGAGCAGAGAGTGGTATGTAGACCTATTGTTACAATGGATAAGTTTACAGGTTTACTGATAAGGGTTTGACCTTGATAAGCAGGAAATACGAGCATTCGCTGCAGCTTTCCCGGAATGCACGAGGTTGTTGAGGTTGGTTTGGAAGGGGTTTCAAATGCGGCCAGGGTGATGACTTGAGACTCGAGACAACACGAGAGTCGGTTTGGGATGAATATGAGAGAGATTCTAACGAAAGCGAGGCTGATACTGCCAGTGCCAAGATTGTATCGGAGTCAACAATGACACCACAATGCGAGGGATCCACGATCAATATGAACCTTGATGACGCAGAAACACTTGATGATCTAACCCACAAAATTGACTACGATGGCGCTCATCGCGCATTTGTATCAGATGGGCCTGATTCGTGGATGAACTCGATGCAAAATGAGGACAGTCATACCGACTTTCTACCGTCGACGAGAGCTGATGTCATTACCGTGGACAGCGTCTTCGTACAAGACGGAGTTATTGCTCCGGATGTGGAGGTGGTCATTGGGAAGTTTAATGCAGAGGATGGCGTGTCTGTATTAGCTTCAGATTTTGACAACTCGTTCAGCATCGCCAGTGGAGATCGGTTGGGTACTTTCAAGGTTGGGAGGGACCTCACAGACAGATAGTCCCATCTAGAAATAATTTCCCGTCTGTTACCCGTGAACGCGATTGCAAGTGCAATTCTTGCATTGTACGGAGACATTATTACGATGAGTCAAGCGGTAAGCAAGCCGTCCGATGAGTTCACAGATGGCATCATGGAGTTGCCAGAACAACAAAAAGGAATCGCAATATTTATGAAATGTAAGTGCTGGAGCTTCGTTTACAAGGGAGCCGGTACATTGCCGCAATTCAGTTGTTTGATTTAATGAATATGCCACAGGATGCATCTGGCCCTAACTGTTAGTGTGCAACGGTTGTGTAGATTACAAGTCAGCCCTATTGAAGTCCGACGGCAAGAACCTGTAGTCGAATTATCACTATTCTAGAATCCAAAAGTGAGAATCCTGGCATACAAATTCGAATTCTCAATTGTAGAATACTTTTAATCATTAAATATTATTTCCGCTTTCCAAGACTGCTATTTTCAAAGTTTCCCCCTCCTCGTTTCATCGTTGCGTTTCACTCTTGCAAATCACAATGCCTGAAGCGATCATATCGAAGAGGCGATAGCGCGATACTACGTTAGAGTGGCCAGTTTTACAATCTATATCGTTCAAGAAATATGTCACGATATACAGATTTCAATCCACAATATTTATACGGTGCGCGCGGCTCGCGTATGCGGGCGCGCATGAAGCAGGAGGCAGGTCTCCTATATAATCGTTCTCCACGCGCAAGGAATTGAGCGAGTTCGTCGGTAGATCAGTGATTTTGTCCACCGCACCCGCCTCAACCAGCCCGTCCCTCGGAGATGTTGTACTATAATCGGGGCGTCGGGATCGGGCATCTGGTACTAGGAGGGGTGCCCCCTTGATGTACTCCATGCGTGGCACTCCTACCTCCACGAGGTCTAGGTACCACCTAGCCTGTCTTCGACTCAGTTCACGGCCAGGCGACATGAGCCATTCCAGAGGTCGGTGATCACCTTGCAGGTTGAACTCTGAAAATAAAGATTAGGTAATGCCGCCACGTCACTGTATAACAATGGTGTAATGCACACAGCTCCCTTTCTTCCGTCCCGTAGTTCTGCTCCGCAGCTGAGAACTGCCGACTCTCGTACGCGATAGGTTTGAGACCATCGCCAGTGTCTTGCATAAGCACACCCCTCAACGCCATACCGCTGGCGTCTGTCTGCACTAGGAACGGAGCCGTACCGTCCGCTGATTTCTTAATATCCGGTAGAGCTAACACCGGTGAGGAAGACAACGCAGCCTTGATCTCCTCAAATGCCCACTGTTGCTGTTCTCCCCACTGTCAGGGTGTGTCTGCCTTGGTGAGGTTTGTTAGCGGCTGGGCAATCTCCTAGAAACAGTGTACAAATCGTCGATAGTACCCGGCTAACCCCAAAAACTGCCGCACATGTGTTACCGATTCCAGGGCAGGCCAGTTCTTGACGGACGCTATCTTGTCGTGCTGCGGTTGGCATCCGTCGCCAGAAAGCGTGTGCCCAAGAAACCGTAAGCTCTCTTTTGGTCCGATCTGAGCCGTCGAAGCCTTCAGATATACTCCCTTCTCCCGACAAGCGTCCAGGAAGGCCTTGACATTTGCGTAGTGTTCAGCAACCGTTTTGCTGAACACCACGCAGTCGTCGATGAAGATCCTCACGAAAGGTAGGTGACCGAGAGCCCGCTGCATTCGCCGTTGATACTGCGACGGAGAATTCTGAAGCCCCTGAGGCATCACTAGCCATTCGTAAGCTCCCATCTGCGTGGCAAACGCCGTCTTCTCCACGTCTCGTGTCGCCATGGGGACCTGCCAAAAGCCGTCCACTGCATCGAAGGAGGAGACGAACTTCGCCCCTTGCATCTCATCGAACATGAGTTGAATATCAGGTAAAGGGCAACGGTCCCTCATAGCGCAAAGAATGGGTGAATGGGTGAATGGGTGAATGGGTAAATGGGTATGTGCCGGGGGGCATAACGTTGATGAAATTCAGAAAGTTGATATGACAGTATGACTGTATGACAGTATGACAGTATGACAGTATGACTGTAGTCGAATGCCGATGTACTGAAATAAGATCGATGTCGATAGGTGAATCAGTGAGACAATAATCGAGAGTAAGGCTATGACGAGCATAACGGTCACGGGATGACAGTGTGAATGGATCTCGTGACAGTTTGGCATTGATAAGGACGTTCGGAAACGGTTTCGGCCTTCTTGAATAAAACTTGCAATGCAACAAACCTAGCTAGTAACTCTTTTAGACTCAATATAGTATTTAGTATATAGTAATCAATAATTCCGTCACGACAAATCGTTAGTACCAATTGCTGTAGGTGCCACCGGGCACATTTGGTATCAGAACGGCCTACCGTTCTTTTCAGCTACGGCTTCACAGACCTGTGTGGTATATTGGGCAACAGTGGACGGGCTTCCGGCTTCCTCGTCGCAATTTTCGGTTCAGTTTGCTCATTTTTTTTGACTAACTAACTCGTATTTCAGCTCCGGAAAGCTCGTACAGCGCATTTTTCAGCTTCCTTAAGTATGGGGCTGACTCTGGGACCAAAGTTGTGAAGATTCGTTTCTTGATGTAAAAGTTTTCGACTTCAGAACACTTCCGACAACTTATATTTAGTATCTACTATACTTTAGAACAGTTTTTGGACAGTGGGAAACAACTTTGAGTTTAAGATGTACAAGCACGAGACCGTCAAAACCCATATTTTCGCTCTCCACAGTGTTAAGGGCCTACTCCCGTGACCCCCCCGTTGAAAAACGTGTCGCGGAGCCCTGCAAAAATTTTCCAAAAGTAGTTTTAAAACGACTGTTTTTCGAAAAATTCACTTTTTCCACTCCTAGGCCAAAGTTGGTTTTAAGATCTTCCGTGACAACCACTCAGAGTACGTCTCCAGACCTCATATGGCAGTGGCGCCCGACAAGTACCGACGGGAGTGGTGGAAACAAGGTTTTGGAGCTTGGGTGTTGCAGGAACCTGGCCCCTTTCAGGAACCCGGTATCCCTTTTGGTGGCCCCCCTCCTTCTCCCCCGTATTCTCCTCCTGCTTCTGACGACGAGGAAGAAGAGGCGCTCCAATAGATACTAGGCACCGCACCCCCCCGGCAGCACTTCCGTACCCACTTCTAGCCACTGCTACTATGGACCCTCACCACCGCTCTCAGTCCACTCCATATACTGTATATGCCTCCACGCCACCACCCTTCATCCTTCAGAGTGTACCAGCGCCGTCCCAGTATGACCCCCGAGTCACCTACGGTCAGCCCACGCTCCCGCAACCGCCTTTCACGGCTGCACCTCAGCAGCCGCGCGCCTACACGCGCAGCACACAGTCCGGCTGGTCGCACCCCATTTATAATGGGAACTCTTGGGAGGCCCCGGCTCGGGCCCCGCACTACCCGGAGCACACGCCCGTACCACAGTCCTGGCAGCCGTTCTATTCTGCGCCGCCCCCCACAGCGCCAGCTCTGGGTCCACAGCGTACACCTCTAGCTCATCCGTACCCCCCTGGCTTCCAGCCCCTGTATCAGGGCGCCCGTGCTGACGCGTGGTATGAGCCCAGTGTGGAGGAGTATGCGCAGAGGCTGGAGGACACCTGGGGGGAAAGAGCGCAGCCGGAGGAGTCGCAGCAGCCCGCGAGCAGCCTCGGCCCACACGCGGGGAGTCCGCCGGCGCAGTGGAGCTCCGCGCCGTCGGACGTGCAGGACACCTGGGGAGGAGGGGCGCAGCCGGGGGAGTCGCAGCAGCCCGCGAGCAGCCTCGGCGCACGCGCGGGGAGCCAGCCGGCGCAGTGGAGCCCCGTGCCGTCGGGCGTGTTGGAGGCCATCGTGGACGGCCCCGTCACATACGACGGCGCTGGGGCTACGACAGTGACTGCGGCAACTCCAGCGCCTTCACCGCCGGCGTCACACGCTTCATCGCTCAGTGCGCTCCTTCCGCCCGAGCCGGCACCCCGCGGCATTCCTGTACGTTATTCCCACATGGGTACCTTAGCGACAGACGTCGGAGGCAGAACGCAGACCGCACGGAGTAGACACGCTCGTAGGAGCTCAGGCCCGGACACGCTGACGAGACACCTCCCTCCGTACTCGGGGTCGCCTCGCAGTTCCAGCGGGAGTGACTCTGACCGGGATACCCCTCGCTCACGCCGCCGTCGAACGCGAACACGGGCAGCCAGGAGGGACAGACCCCAGCACAGCCCAGACACAGACTTCAGTCTGGCCGCACTGCGTCGCAGCATCATGGAGGAGGTCCGTCAGGAGATCGGGGCAGAGAGACAGGGCCATGCCTTGCCGGGTGCAGAGGAGGGCCTCACGACTTCCGTCACCCTACACGAGGGTACCCCCGAGGCCAACCGAGTGAATGCAACCAGGGGTGTTACCTGGCATGCAGACACTAGGGACAACAGCCGCACCGTGTCGTCTTCCCGACGCCACCAGCGCCAGCTGTCTCACCGTAGGCGCTCGTCCCTAGATTCGGTGTGGGTAGACGGGGGAGGCAATCCCGAGGGCAGCTCAGGGGGCAGTCCAGCCGAAGAAGGGTCAGACTCCAGCCCCCCGATTCGTCGGATCGCGGACCCAGAGGACGACGACGACACCCAGGAAGTTCGTGCGCTCCTGATCACCCTCGACGGCGGTTCGCTGTGGATGCCCTGTTCTGGCAGTCCCCATGGCCTCACCATCTCTACTCTTCCCAGTGGGGGCCGTCCCAGATCCAGCGCCCCAGATGTCAGCCACCTCTACCAAGTGATGCGTCGGATCGGTGCCCCGCTGTCTGCTTACGAGCGTCACGGGGGTAGGCACAACTACAGCTATCCGCCAATCCGGTTGACCAACCCCATTACTGAAACCTGGGCGATAGTCGTGGATCGGGCAGCAATAGATTTGGCAGTAGCCGAGTCCCGATCTCCAGGTGAACCTCCTCTCCACCGCTGGGAGTACATTCCCTCCACCGCTCCTGAGTCCGCGACGCTGGGTTTCGACTCGGACGCTCTTCTCGCCTGGACTGAAGCCAGCACCTCCGACTGGTTCCGGGGCCTCCGACAGCAGAACACTCGAGCGTCAGGGCCGATTGGGTTCCCAGCGCCAGTTCCGCCTCCACCTCCACCTCTCTCGGCCCGGCCTGCTTTTCCACGATCCCCACCGCTGTCCAGCACAGCCGTGCCCTTTGAGCCGAATCGATCCTCCTCTGCTGGGATTCGGGGAGACCCAACCGCAATGTGGCAAACACCTCCGACACCACCTTCTCCTTCCACTGCGCTCCCCAGCGGACCACCCTCCCGTCCACCTGCGCTTCCGCCGGGTATGCTCCCTATGCCCGAATCGCTCATCCAGGCCACCCCACGGGAGATCAGGGAGGAGCACAAGACCAAGGAGATGGTGATGAAGTGTGTGAGGGCCACCCCGAAGTTCCCGGCGAAGACGGCCACAGGCGCGGCGCCCAGCGACAACGAGATCTTGTTGCAGTTGGAGCAGTTCGCCAGAGCCACGAGGAAGTTGTTCGACGAGACCATCGTACGGGAGGCTATGCTCACGCCCAGCTGTACCCCAGCGGTGTCTGATTATCTGGCGAGTGTACCCAGCCTACTCTGGGACTTGAAGGAGAACGTCTTGGGCGACAAACAGAAGAGGCACCTAGAGCGGGCGGCAGGCGGCTCCGGATTTCAGGGTGGCTGGCAGAATCGCTACACTGATGTGGACACGTTCTTCTGCGACCTGGCGCTCTGTTCCCTGAAGCAGCACTATCTGGAGAGGGTGTTCGATGAGACCAAGGCCATGCGCCAGAACGACAAGGAGAGCGCCTCCGATTTCTTCGCCCGCCTGGACGCGAGACGCGACGCCGTCAACTTCTTGGCGGGGAGGGTGGCTCAGTGCGTGCACATGTCAGACCAGATCATGCTCACCACCTTCCGCGCCGGGCTGAAGTACGCCGGCAAGGTCATGCGCCGTCTCCATCAAGAACGGTTGGATATTTCCAAGCCGGAGGAGTGGGAGCAGCGCGCAAGGGAGCAGGATTTCCCCGGCACACATGTGGCCCTATTGAAGCTACGGGAGATCGCAGACAATGTGGAGACCGACATGGAGTCCAAAACGGCGGACAAGCTGGCTGCAGAACGGGCATCTAGGCCAACGCCATTCTCCCCATCGACCAATTCTGGCCGAACACCCTTCTTCCGCAATCGGGCTGCGACACGACCACGAGCACCTCTGGCTGTGATGGGGGATCCCTCGGTGGCTACGGCTGCGGCAGCAACCTCGACGACTCCCACCTCTGCTTCTTCAGTCGCTGCGCCGGGGGTACGGAGGTGTTTCGCGTGTGGGTCCCCGGACCACATCGTCCGTAACTGCCCCGATGAGGTGAAGCTGCAGGCCTGGAAGGCCAACGCCCCTTCCCGCTTGGCAAGACAGCCCCAGCACGTGGCGGCAGTGGTCTGGTCCGCGGAACAGGCTCATTCTGAGGACCTTACGTCGGTCCCTGAATGTCTTGTCGAGGAAGTGTGTGCCCTAATGGAGTGTGAGGAGATCGAGCCATTCGTCGCCCTGTGCCACCTGTGCGGCCTCGACACGGATCTGGGTGAGGAGCACGCCCCGGTTCCCGGTTCGCCGGCCGGCGAGCAGGAGTGACTATCCGTAGCTGAAAGTCAGACCCTGCCTTTCGAGGAAGTGAGGTCCCCTACGACCATGTCGTCGACCCTGCCTGCAAAGGAAGTGCGGTCCTTGTTGGAGACCCTGCCCGAAGAGGAAGTGTGGTCACCAGTCACACCCGAGACCCTGCTCCCAGGAGATGTGCGGTCAGTTCTCGAGACCCTGCCGCAGCCGGATGTGCGGTCTCCGCCCACCACTCAGACCCTGCTCGTGAGAGAAGTGAGGTCCAGACTGGACGCCCTGCCAGAGTTGAGGCAGTCCGGTCTCCCCTCTGTGACCCTACCCGAAAGGGGAGTGCGGTCCCAACTGGCGACCCTGCCGGAGGCGGAAGTGTGGTCACCCCGCGCTCAGTTCGCGGAAACCCTGCCCTTCGGGGAAGTGAGGTTGACACTGGGAGCCGTTGTCGACGGGGAGACACAGCCCCAGATCCCTGAGGGTCACCCCTACAGAGCTAAGAAGCTCGGTTGCCCATGGGGCAACAGGCCCCGTCCCCTGCATCTTACCGCCCGCGGGAGGAAACTCGCTCATCTTGCGAAACTGGCACGGGCCAAATCCGACTCCCAGCCAGGGGCCAGTGGCCTGGTAAGCCACCCTCTCGCAGACGTAGGAGAGGACCACGTTCCCACTACGAGAGTGCGGATCCTGGGCCGTCGGGTTGGCGGCTCTTCTGGTGCGACTGCCGCTGTAGCCGTACCCGCCAGTCCGGCTGTTGCCCCCCCGTGGCACCAGCGCCATCCGCCGGTGGTGAAGAGGCTGCAGTACGCCGAGCATTTGGCGGATCCCGGAGGCCGGGTTAAGGCGTGGCATTGGAGGCGAACGAGGAACACCTTGCCGTTAGAGGAGGCAGTGAACCGCGTTCGGCGTGCACTTCGCGAGTCCCCGGCGGCAGCCAGGGCACTGGTGGACAAGATGACCGCGCGCACTAGAAACTTTGCACACACGAGAGGAATTCGCCTGCATACGAGAGCGGCGGCGCTGCGGACACTCATTCAGCAGTTGCAGACAGCGATGGACGTCGAACAGGGCTTGTACAGCGCGGCTGGGCGTCAGCATCACACCCCCCTCGCCTCAGTCCCTTCTGAGAACCTCGGTTTCGCCGCGGATCTCTGCTCTGCTTGGAGTGAACTTTCGCCAGCGGAGCAGCGGCAGGCGGTGCGGTCGTCCCCACCGAGCTCTCGCCCCGGCACTAGGCCCTGGGAACGGTTGGGTCTGGCTAGATTGAGGGCGCGCCGTCACGGTATGTGGTTGCAGTCAGAGGCTCAGGGGCAGATTGCCACTTTGGGGGTTGATGCCGGCACCATCCCAGGTTCCGGGGGAGACGTTCCGGGTGTTCCTGACGCGTGGTGTAGCCTGTATCGGGTGCATCAGTACCGGGAGCAATCAGCTCCAGTCGAGGCGGTGGACATCCGCGATCAGCTTTTTGGCCCTGACCTGTCGAGCCCTCCGTTATCACCGCCACCCAGCCCTCATCCTGCGACGGATTCGGCCTGCACCTCGTCAGAGGCTTCCTCGCTGTGTTTCACCCAACAGATGGGGGGGGGAAAGTCAACTTTGACGGTAGACTGACTGGATCAGACGTCCCTGCACATCGCCTCCAGTATGATGAACAAATTTCCACTGTGCCGGACTCTGCAGACAGCACCGACAAGGAGACCCGTCGACTACAAGATCTCCGCTACGCAACCCTTCGCAGACACCATCCTGACGCATTTCCGCAAGGGTCCCTTCCACCCGGTTCCACAGGGACAGCCCCCACCTGCCTTACGCAAGAGGAAGCCGAGTTTGTCGAGGGCATCGCCGCTACCCGTGCTAGAGTGTGGCAGGCGAGATCGAAGTCGGGGTCAGATGGTTTCCCCTCGTCCGACACCAGCACCATCAGTCACGTTAGCGCGACACCTGACTCTACTCCCTCCTCGCCCCATGTCAGCGCCACGGCGGATGGAACCGGACACTCTGTACTTTCTGCCCTCGCTTCGGAGGAACTTGGCAGTCACCCGCTCTCGGCTGAGGAGAAGATGCTGCTCTGCGAGCGTATCAGGATGGATGGCGGTGTGCAGTGGGGAAAACCGGAGCATGGTGTCCTGGCGGCGGCTCGCGACGATGAGGGCCCCCTACTGCTGGTGTTCTACGCGCATCTCAAAGGACATCAGGTGAAGGTGCTGGTCGACTCCGGTGCGTCCGACAACTTCGTCTCGGAGAAGTGCGCACAGCGATGTGGACTAACGCTACGGCCGGGTGCGGAGATGCGGGTCACTCTGGCAGATGGGTCGGTCAAGACCACCGGTCACACGGCCTACGCGACGTTTACTGCAGACGTAGCATCTGGGGGTTACACAGAGAATGCACTGGCTCTGCGAGTGCTGCCTTTAGGCATCCAAGTGGATGTTGTTCTGGGAGGCAGATGGCTGCGTAGCCTGTCACCTGTTACTCTAGGCTATGAGGGCAACGGTTCCATTTCGTTCAATAGGCGGACCCGTAGCGGGAAGCCCGGGGAAAGGGTCACTATCAGCGGCTGTTGCCCCGGAACCTCTTACGGCCCGAAACGGTCGGGGAAAGGGGCCTGCGCGGGACTGATCGATGAGGTGTTTCTCACTGCAGCCCAGCTCAAGAAGCACTTGATTTACGCTGAAACGCGGAAGCTGAAGGGTGATAACGACCCCGACCTCCAACCTGCGTGGATCATGATGGCCAAGAGGGACCCGGACAGTGAAGAGTCTGCTTTTGCTGCTGTAGCGACTGATTCGACCGCGGACAGCCCCTCACCTTTGCCCTCCGACAATCAAGATGCGGATGTCAGCCCGGAGTGGACGCTCAAGTTTCAGGAGTTCATGGGCAAGAAGTATGAAACGGAAGTGTGCGACGCTCTCCCCAACCTGGAACACTTGAGGCACGACGCACAGGATGAGGCCTACATCCCGTTGGACGCCGAGCTGAGCAAGAAGGGTCCGCCCAGTCAGCGTGCGTATAAGAAGTCGTCAGAAGAGCTCCGTCAGTTGAGGGACCGTATAGAGACCCTGATGGCTAAGGGCTACATACGACCTTCGGCCAGCCCTTACGCTGCTCCCTGCTTGATGGTCCCCAAACCCGGGAATCCCAAAGAGCTCCGTCTCGTCATTGACTACCGCATGCTGAACAAGCAGACTATCAAAGACAAGTACCCGCTGCCCGACATCCAGGTGATGTTCGACGAGATGCACGGCGCAAAGTTCTTCTCCTCCTTTGACGCTGTGGATGGATTCTGGCAGGTGCCCATGGCACCGGGAGACGTGGAGAAGACGGCGTTCACAACTCAGATGGGCTCCTACGAGTGGCTTGTCATGCCACAAGGCTTGCAGAACTCCCCGTCGCAATATCAGCGGCGCATGCAGAGGGCTTTAGGACATCTTCCGTTCGTTCGAATCTTCATCGACGACGTGGTGGTGTTCAGTAACACCTTAGAAGACCATTACCGCCATGTCGAGCAACTGCTCCTCACTTGTCGCGAGAAGGGTGTCTTCCTTAAGCGCTCAAAGGTGCAGCTGCTAAAGAAGTCCCTGCGTTTCCTCGGCCACACTATCTCGGCGGATGGGTGTCGACCTCAGCACGACAAGGTGGCGGCGGTGCGCGACTGGCCAGAACTGCAGTCAGTGACCCATGTTCGGCAGTTCCTAGGTTTAGCGGGGTATTATCGCCGATTCATCCACTGCTTCTCCGAGATTGCACAGCCATTAACTCGTCTTACGAAGTCGGATGTCGCGTGGGAATGGGGCCCTTATCAGCAATGGGCCTTTGAGGAGTTGAAGGCTGCTCTGATCTCTGCCCCGGTCCTGGCCCTCCCCGACACCAAGGGTGCCGCGGACGGATCTGCCCCCTTCGTCGTACAGACTGACGCCAGTGGCATTGCGCTGGGGGGGGGTGCTTATGCAAGACCACGGAGATGGCCTGCGAGTAATCGCATACGAGAGCAGGCAGTTCAGCGCAGCGGAACAGAACTACCACACTGGTGAGCGGGAGTTGGGCGCTTTACATCATTGCACCACGGTCACCTGGCGCCACTACCTGATCTTCACTAACTTTCGTCTACAAGGTGATCACCGCCCGCTGGAATGGCTGATGGAACCTGGCAGGGAGCTGAGCAGAAGGCAGGCCAGGTGGTACATGGATCTGGTTGAGGTTGGGGTTCCGCGCATGGAATACATTAAAGGGGCTTTGTTGATGGTACCCGACGCGCTGTCAAGGCGTCCGGACTACAAGGACTTGGACGCCAGGGAAGGGCTGAGGGAAGCCGGTGTGTTAGATCCTGTATCAGACCTCCCCACAAATCCCCTATCATCCATTGACGCAGAAGAGACCCTGTCCTCCACCTTCCCAGCTTCCACACCTCCATGGATCCAGGAATTGAATTCGTGGTTGGCTGCGGCGGAAACACTGCAAGCGGCGGAAGACGCTATGGCCGACTCAGGGGATCTGGCGCGCAGCCTCTCCCACGATCTTCCCACACCGGATCCGTCCGTGGTGGCTGACTTGACTCACAATCAGGCCACAATGTCGCCTGACACTCCACAGCGGCAGGCTGACCCCGACCCAACACCACCAGACTCAGCTCCAGTGGCGAGCCGAACTCGAGGTCGGACTAGCGAGGCCCTCCACACACCCCTCGAGAAGGATGCCATTGCCCCCAATGATGTGACGAGCCCGACGCACACTACCCCCTCTCCGTCTGTCCGTTCTAAGAAGCCATCGGCGTTTACGCCATCAGACCGACAAGATTGGAGGGTGCGCAAATCTGTCTTTGAGAAGTACCAGAAGCAGTTCGGGATTTTCGACGTGGACGCCTGTTGCGATCTGGCTGGCCACAACCGTCAAGTAGACAGATATTGGCATGACTGCCTCAAAGAGCAGTGGAGAGGTCTGCATGTTTGGTGCAACCCTCCCTATTCCAGCAGCCACCTGACTATCGAGGCGGTTCTCAGGAAGTATGTGGAGGAGTGGCGCGCAGACCCAGACAACACGTCTGCAGTGTTCATTCTTCCCGATCTGCAGGCTCGTGCCCCAGCATGGCGAAAGCTTTTCCGTATGGCGGGCATGCGCGTTGTGGAAGTGATCCCCACTCACAACGCGCAAGGGGATCCGACACAGCTCTTCGAGAGCCCAGACGGCCGGCTGTTCGATCTGCCTTGGCCGGTACTAGTGGTGTATGCCCCTCCTTCCCGGTCACAACCGGCTCGCGTCAGATACCCACGCGTGTCACAGCCGGTGCTGCGTTCTGGCGATGCAGCAGAGCTACGGGATGCAGGACCAGTCCAGTCTGATGAGAAGTTTCTCAAAGCTCTTCGTGCGGAGTATGGTCGCCCTGGACCTCTGCGCGACCTGCGTAAGCGCATCGAGGACTCCCCCCATCAGTGCACCCGAGATTTCAGACTGGTCGGCGGAGTATTGTGGCGAGTGGCCGCGGGCAGGTACCAGCTGGTATTGGGGGAGGACTCACCCCTCCGTGAGGTGGTGTTCTGGCATTCTCACGACTCGCAGGCTGCGGGACATACCGGCAGGCTATATGTCCTGAGAATAAGGGGCTACTTACGTTTTTTTTAGCTCTGATCTGCGATTTTCTCCCCCAATATGAAATATATATGGCTTATATATGGTAGATGCCGATTAATGCCTTCTCAGTGGCTCTCCACTTTTTGCCAGACTGTCAAAACAGTCATAGACTTCAAGCGCTTGAAGTCTATGCATTAATAATATGTCCAGAGTATGTCGAGACCTTGAGACATTTTGAAGTTTGAGAGCGGTTGCAAAGGTAAGAGCTTGGAAGGCTCTCTTTTTTTTTCGAAACATTTCTTGGTTCTTACATGTTCCATAGATAATATCTCTTTGTGTGACTTTACCTCCTCTATAGGGCGCTCCAAAAACCTGATCTAAGCAATCTCGCCATAGTCTTCACCTTCATCAATTTTCTTTCTTTCGCCATACCTAGTCTTCGCCTTGGAGGTGCCCTTGAAGGATCGCCACTCTTCCTTTTCCTTAATGATCCCTTTTATGTGTTCACAGTGCGTTTTTTAAATTGTTCCCAGCTCCACCACCATCCTTCAATCCTATGCGCTTGCTATTGCGCTTGCTAATGCGCAAGCTTGAATCCTATGCGCTTGCTTGTGCGCTTGGTTGCTAATGCGCTTGCTTATTGTGTTCATAGTGCGTGTTTAACAGATTTTCTACAAGCATCAAGGTTTCTTGGCAGTTTCTTCAAGCATCAAGGTGTGCCTTGGACCATCCTTCAATCCTATGCGCTTGCTATTGCGCTTGCTAATGCGCAAGCTTGAATCCTATGCGCTTGCTTGTGCGCTTGGTTGCTAATGCGCTTGCTTATTGTGTTCATAGTGCGTGTTTAACAGATTTTCTACAAGCATCAAGGTTTCTTGGCAGTTTCTTCAAGCATCAAGGTGTGCCTTGGACCATCCTTCAATCCTATGCGCTTGCTATTGCGCTTGCTAATGCGCAAGCTTGAATCCTATGCGCTTGCTTGTGCGCTTGGTTGCTAATGCGCTTGCTTATTGTGTTCATAGTGCGTGTTTAACAGATTTTCTACAAGCATCAAGGTTTCTTGGCAGTTTCTTCAAGCATCAAGGTGTGCCTTGGACCATCCTTCAATCCTATGCGCTTGCTATTGCGCTTGCTAATGCGCAAGCTTGAATCCTATGCGCTTGCTTGTGCGCTTGCTAATGCGCTTGCCTATAAAAAACGCATGGTAAACACATAAAAGGAATGTCGAAAAGTGCATGGACTTTCAATATTCACTTGTGAAAGCACTTGTCAACTCAAAGTAATAATTTGGGTGTAGGGCCCAAATTGCTTTCACAAGTGAATATTGAAAGATCCCTTCACCTATTCGAGATTCTTTTTATATCTTCACAAAGGGGTTTTTGAATTCTTTGCACCTCCACCACCATCCTTGAATTGTACTTAGCGCTTCTAGCATGCCTTCTAGAAAACTGATTTTTTTATTTGGGTGTAGGGCCCAAATAGCTTTCACAAGTGAATCTTGAAAGATCCCTTCAAATTTGTAGAAAATTCCTTTCAAGTGTTCGCAATGCATGTTTTAAATTGTTTCCAACTCCAACATCATCCTTGAATTTGAGTTCGCGCTAGAAGCATGCCTTCTAGAAAACTGAATTTTAAAAAATCAGTTTTCTAGAAGGCATGCTAGAAGCGCTAAGTACAATTCAAGGATGGTGGTGGAGGTGCAAACAATTTAAAAACCCCTTTGTGAAGACATAAAAACAATCTTGAATAGCCGCACCACCGCCATCATAGCCGCAACCTACTAGAAGCGCTTGAAGCGCTTGAAGTAGATTTCAAGCCCTTGAAGTAGAGTTCAAGCGCTTGAAATCGAGTTCAAGTGCTTGAAGTAGATTTCCAATGCCTCGAATTATAAAGGGTTATGCACAAACACATAACCAAAATATTGTAGGGCGCACGGGGGAGGAGGGGGGCTTGTTTTCCCCGGTTGACGAATTATACTTCAAGCGCTTGAAGTAGAGTTCAAGCGCTTGAAGTAGATTTCAAGTGCCTCGAATTATAGAGGGTTATGCCCAAACGCATAACCAAAATTTTGTAGAGCGCACGGGGGAGGAGGGGGGCTTGTTTTCCTTTAAATTGTTTGCACCTCCACCACCATCCTTGAATTGTACTTAGCGCTTCTAGCATGCCTTCTAGAAAACTGATTTTTTTATTTGGGTGTAGGGCCCAAATAGCTTTCACAAGTGAATCTTGAAAGATCCCTTCAAATTTGTAGAAAATTCCTTTTAAGTGTTCGCAATGCATGTTTTAAATTGTTTCCAACTCCAACATCATCCTTGAATTTGAGTTCGCGCTAGAAGCATGCCTTCTAGAAAACTGAATTTTAAAAAATCAGTTTTCTAGAAGGCATGCTAGAAGCGCTAAGTACAATTCAAGGATGGTGGTGGAGGTGCAAACAATTTAAAAACCCCTTTGTGAAGACATAAAAACAATCTTGAATAGCCGCACCACCGCCATCATAGCCGCAACCTACTAGAAGCGCTTGAAGCGCTTGAAGTAGATTTCAAGCCCTTGAAGTAGAGTTCAAGCGCTTGAAATCGAGTTCAAGTGCTTGAAGTAGATTTCCAATGCCTCGAATTATAAAGGGTTATGCACAAACACATAACCAAAATATTGTAGGGCGCACGGGGGAGGAGGGGGGCTTGTTTTCCCCGGTTGACGAATTATACTTCAAGCGCTTGAAGTAGAGTTCAAGCGCTTGAAGTAGAGTTCAAGCGCTTGAAGTAGATTTCAAGTGCCTCGAATTATAAAGGGTTATGCCCAAACACATAACCAAAATTTTGTAGAGCGCACGGGGGAGGAGGGGGGCTTGTTTTTCGTACAGCTTTTTGCTATCCATAATGGCTCCCAAGAAAAAAAACTTGCAATTGCAAGGCCGCAACCCGCAACCAGCCACCCCATTTACCCCGGCAGAGACAAGATCTGGGACGGCTCACACCACACACCTCTTCCTTCGGGACCTTCATGAGTACGATGGCAAGTTGGGAGAGACGCGGGTGACCTTGAGAAAGACGCCGCCCTCCAACCTTAACGAGCACGCCATTGCCAGGGCTAAGGTATGTGTTCTTCTGCTTTGTATGGTTCTATCATGATCATTGCTTAATATAATTATGCCTTTTACATTAGGATCACTCACTTTGTGGTGCCTCATACAGGCCAAAAAAGTGTGGTCGGGAAACAACCCAGAGGTTGCACTGTTGCCTAGATCTTTGGAGGGGACTGCTCAGCGCACAACTAACGACAACATTGCCATGCCAACTTCCTCTCACGGTGCCTTGGCTGAGGTAGGTCACTCCCGCGGGGACGAGCCTACCATCATGACCTTATGTCGTCTGGGTACCCTTACACGGCACACAATTGACCGCCCCCTCAACGATATTGTATACATACTAACGATACCATTCGATAAATAATCTGTTTGGGGGGGGGCGCAAAACGATATTTGGGACGCTAGGCCGGGGAGGCAGGCTCGTCATCCGAAGGGTCACAATCCACATAGGTGATCTCAGTGCATCTTGTAACATTATTAACGGTCGGGATCTCTCCTGCCTCCGAGCCTCCTGCTTGCCCGCCTACCGCCGGATTACGAAGGACTCCTCGTTCATCGACGGCCTGCCCCGTCCCATGTACGGGATCCCCTTGTACTCCTCTGCCATGGAGGCTAGTAGAGCTGCATGCCGAGCAGCGGTTCTTGAAGTAGATTTCAAGCGCTTGAAGCAGGTTTTAAGTGCCTCGGATTATAAAGAGTATGCACGCAAAGATTCTGAACACATTTTAGGGCTCAAGGGGGAGGAGGGGGGCTTGTTTTCCCCGGTTAACGAATTATACTAGAAGCGCTTGAAGCGCTTGAAGTAGATTTCAAGCGCTTGAAGTAGATTTCAAGCCCTTGAAGTAGAGTTCAAGCGCTTGAAGTAGAGTTCAAGCGCTTGAAGTAGATTTCAAGTGCCTCGAATTATAAAGGGTTATGCACAAACACATAACCAAAATATTGTAGAGCGCACGGGGGAGGAGGGGGGCTTGTTTTCCCCGGTTGACGAAGCGCTTGAAGTAGAGCGCTTCAAGCGCTTGAAGTAGATTTCAAGTGCCTCGAATTATAAAGGGATATGAATTGTAGAGCGCACGGGGGAGGAGGGGGGCTTGTTTTGTACGAATTTTGCTTCAAGGCTGAAGGTTGTTTTAGATGGGACGCTTCGGGACCTTCATGAGTAGGGCAAGTTGGGAGAGACGCGGGTGCTTATTTTTGCCAGGGCTAAGGTAGTTCTTCGCGAAGCAGGCCTTTTTTTCAAGTGCCTTGAAGTAGAGGGCAAGATCACTTGTACAGCGAGTTCAAGCGCTCATGAAGTAGATTTCAAGTGCCTCGCCTCGAATTATAGGGAAGGACATGCACAAACACATAACCAAAATATTGTAGAGCGCACGGGGGAGGAGGGGGGCTTGTTTTCCCCGTAGAGACGAATTAGACTTCAAGCGCTTGAAGTAGATTTCAAGCGCTTGAAGCAGGTTTTAAGTGCCTCGGATTATAAAGAGTATGCACGCAAAGATTCTGAACACATTTTAGGGCTCAAGGGGGAGGAGGGGGGCTTGTTTTCCCCGGTTAACGAATTATACTAGAAGCGCTTGAAGCGCTTGAAGTAGATTTCAAGCGCTTGAAGTAGATTTCAAGCGCTTGAAGTAGAGTTCAAGCGCTTGAAGTAGAGTTCAAGCGCTTGAAGTAGAGTTCAAGCGCTCGAAGTAGATTTCAAGTGCCTCGAATTATAAAGGGATATGCACAAACACATAACCAAAATATTGTAGAGCGCACGGGGGAGGAGGGGGGCTTGTTTTCCCCGGTTGACGAATTAGACTTCAAGCGCTTGAAGTAGATTTCAAGCGCTTGAAGCAGGTTTTAAGTGCCTCGCATTATAAAGAGTATGCACGCAAAGATTCTGAACACATTTTAGGGCTCAAGGGGGAGGAGGGGGGCTTGTTTTCCCCGGTTAACGAATTATACTAGAAGCGCTTGAAGCGCTTGAAGTAGATTTCAGGCGCTTGAAGTAGAGTTCAAGCGCTTGAAGTAGAATTCAAGCGCTTGAAGTAGATTTCAAGTGCCTCGAATTATAAAGGGTTATGCACAAACACATTCTCAAAATATTGTAGAGCGCACGAGGGAGGAGGGGGGCTTGTTTTCCCCGGTTGACGAATTATACTTCAAGCGCTTGAAGTAGATTTCAAGCGCTTGAAGGAGATTTTAAGTGCCTCGGATTATAAAGAGTATGCACACAAACATTCTCAAAACTATTTAGGGCTCAAAGGGGAGGAGGGGGGCTTGTTTTTCCCGGGTTGACGAATTATACTTGAAGCGCTTGAAGCGCTTGAAGTAGATTTCAAGCGCTTGAAGTAGATTTCAAGCGCTTGTAGTACATTTCAAGCGCTTGACGTAGATTTCAAGCGCTTGAAATCGATTTCAAGCGCCTCGAATTATAAAGAGTATGCACGAACACATTCTGAAAATATTGTAGGGCGCACGGGGGAGGAGGGGGGCTTGTTTTCCCCGGCTGACGAATAATACTTCAAGCGCTTGAAGTAGATTTCAAGCGCTTGAAGCAGATTTCAAGCGCTTGAAGGAGATTTTAAGTGCCTCGGATTATAACTTGAAGTGCTTGAAGTAGATTTCAAGCGCTTGAAGTAGATTTCAAGTGCCTCAAATTATAAGGAGTAAGCACGAACACTTTCAACACGAACAATTTCAAATAAAGTCAAGTGATCGAAGTAGATGACTTCTTGGATAGCATGTAGGTCGCAAGGTCCAAGTCGTTTGTCCTTGACCATCAACCTTGTGAAATTGACTGATGATGATGGCTACATCACTTCGCCACTTCATCACCTCGCCGCTACATGACGTCACCGCTATAAAAGTGGCGATATTAAATTTTGGTGTCGTGTGATAGGCCTCCCCGAGTACCAAGAGACAACGCCGGAGTCCGGCCTCATCACCTCCACCGAAGACCATGAAACGCATAAAACCCGGGGCACAATCCGCGAAAAAATCTCCGCAGAAGGATGCCAAGGAAGCCCAAAAGCGTTCCAAGGGACCAGCCCATCGGATGGGGATGCATCGGAGCCCTTTAGAATCAACTCCACGGGAGACCACCACGGAACACGAAAAATCCGGGGGGCAAGTAAAGGTAGCCTCTTCCCCTCAATTTTATTCCCTCTTCAAGTGACATAAGCTTCAAGCGGTGCTTGAAGAGAGTTCTCAAGCGCTTGAAGAGAGTTCAAGCGCTCTAAGAAAGTGCATGCTCTTGAAAATGAGTTCCAGCGCTTTATAGTGAGTTCAAGCGCATGAACAAAGTTCAAGCGCTTTGTAGTGCGTTCAAGCGCTAGTAGTGAGTTCAAGCGCATGAAAAGAGTTCAAGCGCTTTGTAGTGAGCTCAAGCGCTTTGTAGTGAGTTCAAGCACTTGAAGAGAGTTCATGCGCTTGAAGAGAGTTCTCGCAATGATGTCTTCAAACGGTGCCAGGAGTGACTTACCCTTCAAGGGGCCATGCTTTAGTCCATAGCCTCATGGCATGTTGCGGGTATCGCTGGATGTAATATGCAGGCCCTTGCTCGCAACCCAAGTACGCCGAATGCGAATCAAGTTTTGGGGCAAGGAGAGGACTCTGAGGTAATGATGTAGCTAAGACAATTGATCGAAGAAGATGCCATCTTGGATATTTCATCCTACTAGATTTCCAAGTTTCACTTGAGGTTGAACTTTGACCCGCTTGAACTATGGATGTAACACGCAGGCGCTTCGCCCCGCCCTCTCCTTGCCTTCTAACGTCATAGGGCGGCCGTCGTCCGATGAGTGGCATGATGCTACCAAGGTGTGACGTGCCACAAAACCCCAAAGTTGTATGATGTCATATATATCTAGACATGCTATAGTAGCATATCTAACTTGTTACCTTTGCTTAAAATATATATATTTGCGTATATATTTGCTTTGATTTCATCAACGGTTGGTCAATCATCCGCAAAATACTATTTTGTGATATTGTGCTACTATGTTACTATGATACTATGTTATGCCCAGGATGAACCACCAAAAAACAACCACGACATCCTGAATGATGACGACCCGATGGAGGATTTCGTTACACTATTCGGCTCAATAATTTTGAGAATGGTGTCCGGATTCACCATTCCTGCGCATGTCACCAAGGACGTAGCTAGAATATTAGGTTCACATCTCTCTCCCGGTGACCATGTCACCTTAGGCCAGATTGTATACACACCAGGTCCTGGTTGTGTGGCACCCATATTTTATCCGGAATTCCTCCGTCTTTTGAGAAAGGTTGCGCATGGTATTCGGAGCGATCTTGTTCCGGCAGAAATCCACCCGGAGATCCCATGCTACATAGCGACCGATTTCTTTAAGCAAGGCTTTCCCAACTTTGGGGACGTTGCCAAATCTTTTGGTAAATCACTACGCAATTATGGTGATTCTCGTAAGGAGCACGAGGTTATAGATCACATCCACCACCACAATGCCCTGTTCACCTTATTTTTGTTTGCATTTGCGGGGCACTTACCCGAAGTGCCCGGCAAGGATGTGGACCAAATCCGAGAGGAGCTTTCCCAAGCTTGGGAGGTGCATTGCGACTCCCCGTACTTTGAGGACACACTCTTGATATTTGAAGCGGTGTATCCCTCAAGTTATACAATGTTATCTGGTAACCCATTGAATGGTCACCCCTTGACGATGGGATTTGGAAAGCACCTCGAATTCCACAATGGTTTTGCGGAAAGCCCATTGACCCCAAACGCCGTGTGCACATACGGCCTCATGGACATGATGGTAGAGGTGGGCTTGAGAACCTTTCCATACGCCTTGTATGATCCGCGCCTGTCCATCTTGTACACACGTTTGAGCTCAAATTCAAGCTCTTTCGCTGGAGTCAAATCCCCGGTGTTCAAGCCGGTCTTACAAGTGTCAGACCTAATGGAAGCCTTGTGGAACTCACGTGAAAAACATGACTTCGACATTCTTGATCGCGATCTATCTGCAAGGCATACCAGCTTTGGCTTGATTGTACCTCCGGTAGGTTTTCCTCTTGAAATTCTTTACTATTTTCTCCCCCTGTACACATACCCGGCCGATTTTAAATGGAATGTCGTCTATTCACAGGAGGATGTACCCATCCCCCCCGTACTAGGACACCACATCCCGTATTCCCCCAACGTCATCGCTACCTTGGCTTTCGTCAAGGTGAGGGTGATCGTCAAGAATCCACCATTTTGCCAAAAAATATTTTTCAAGTCTTGGTGGATCAAATGTTTTCGATGTTGAGCTCGAAGCCTTTGGTGGGTTCATGTATAGGGGGTACCTGATGCCCCGTTCCCACCTCGAGACACCCATGCAACCTCCACAAGTCCCATGGCACGTGGAGGCGAACAACCACCATACGATTTGTGCAACCAAACCCAGGTTGACAATGGAGATAATTTCATCAAATTACCAATCCCAATATCGCTATTGATGATATGAGCGATTTGAAAACAACTTACACTCATTGGGTAACATTCCTCAATGGTGGCTCCGCAACCCATGTCCTGGCACTACCTTAGTTTTACTTAGAGGTTGACCTTTACGCCTTTTGCGGTGGGTTCATGTATAGGAGGTATTCGGTACCCAGTTGCCGCCTCTGGAAGCCCATGCTACCAGTGCAAGCCCCATTACACGTGGAGATGTACGCAACATTCACCTCATCCCTTGAACACCGCGTGGTTAAGCGAAACCCCTAGGGATCGGCCTTTGCATATAAAGTGAATAGCTATATCACGCATGCACAACTTCATCACCTCACTGCCTAAGCGCCTCACAAGTCTGGATTAGTACCTCACTGCATGTAGAGTGCATCACATATATGGATCAACACCTCACTGCCCGTAGAGTGCATTACATGCATGCATCAACACCTCACTCCCCGAGTGCGTCACATGTCTAGATCAGCACCTCACTGCCTTAGCGCCTCACATGTCTGGATCGGTACCTCAATATCTGAGTGTGTCACCTTTCTGAATCTGGTGGACCATACTCAGGTGGACCCGACTCGGGTGGACGCGACTCAAGTGGACCCGACTCAGGTGGACGCGAGTGGAACCCCTAGGGATCGGCCTTTGCATATAAAGTGAATAGCTATATCACGCATGCACAACTTCATCACCTCACTGCCTAAGCGCCTCACAAGTCCGGATTAGTACCTCACTGCATGTAGAGTGCATCACATATATGGATCAACACCTCACTGCCTGTAGAGTGCATTACATGCATGGATCAACACCTCACTCCCCGAGTGCGTCACATGTCTAGATCAGCACCTCACTGCCTTAGCGCCTCACATGTCTGGATCGGTACCTCAATATCTGAGTGTGTCACCTTTCTGGATCAGGTGGACCAGACTCAGGTGGACCCGACTCGAGTGGACGCGTCCAAAAGAACCACCGAGAAGGTTCATTCAATGTATGCATCAAGAATGCTTACAGGTGAAGATGCAAGAAAGCTTGTGGAGGAACACCTTGTTAAGGCTGACAACGACTTTTTAGTCGTGCACCTTTCAACCGCGAGCATTCAACAAAACTCGCTCCAGGTATGCATCGGGCCCCTCCACTCTACAAACCATTAGAAGATGAAGGAAGGTTGTTATGGAGTCCACCTCATGCCCCTTGAGGTGTACTCAAAAAGCATGGCGTGGTGTGTTTATGGGCAGTTTGAAAATAACTTGGAGGTGTTAGCCGGCGAGGTTGGTGACATGGACGGGAACTTTGTAAAACAAGGCATAGTGCTTGGTAAAGAGCCCGGGCATCCTGAACCAATCGGCGCTGGTTTTACTAAGGATAAAGTACTCGACTGGTGCGCTATCATCTACGACATAGTGAGAGGTCTTCTTGAACATGGTTTTGGTTTATGTTCCTCTTTAGTTGCCCTTTGTAGAACTATCCTATACACAATAATGTCCAAGGGGGTGTGAGCAGGTATTGTGGACAAGAAGTCTTATTGGACGCGGGCTCGACATTGAAGAAGGGACAATACCAAACAGCCTGGGATTTGGTGAAGGTATGGCAAGAGTGCACCTCTCTTTTAACCATTGTGTTGTTGTTCGTCGCCGGGAAGGAAATGGATTGAGTTAATTTTTTTGAGTGCATACGACCTACTTGAAGTGATTCCTACACGATTAGAGTGACTCCACTGTGTTCTATGTGTTGATTATGCACGGTGTGCTATGATGTGGTATGGGATCTGGTGCAGCTATGGCGGGAATGCGCTCTATCAGGGCCCACACCGTTATTGTACATCACCGGGGAGGAGATCATCACGAAAAGTCCTCCCTCTATCTTCCCTGGTGCCCTAACTCAAATGAAGGTGGAGGATGAGGACGATGTGAATTCAACCGTGTTTCGTGTTAGCGAGGGGAACCCACAACAGGGCACGTCAATCACCGACATCGTCCTGGCCATGAGCGACACCCTCTCAGCCGCGCCCACCGGCCTAACATCCGTTTTGGCGGGGGAGTTGATTATGATGTGTCAGGGTGGCCTCCCTCTACACACCGAGGACCTTGACTTGGGGGCCGTGAACTTTAACAAGGGCCCAGGAACGAAGGCATGGATCGCATTCCCCGCTGATCAGCGGGTCAGACTTGGGGAATGGTTGGTGGAGAAGTGCAAAGAACTAAATCCCACCACCAAGCAGCCAGGGGCAACAGTGTTCACCAAGAACTTCCCATATATCCCCACGGACGAGGAGCTTGCAGATTTCAAGGCATACGCCTTTCTGCAACCCCCTTACTCGTACGTGTTCACTGCGAAGGTACATACACTCCCACCTAGAAGGTTACTAGTTCATGCACGCATGTATTCACTCGATTGCACTTGAAGATGATCCACTTGAAGAGTAAAGGGGGGGGATATGTGAAAACCAGCCCCCCTCCTCCCCCTTGAGTAGTAGATTTCAAGCGCTTTGAAAGTAGATTTCAAGCGCTTGAAGTAGATTTCAAGCGCTTGAAATCTACTTCGTCAAGCGGGGAAAACAAGCCCCCCTCCTCCCCCGTGAGCCCTAAAATATTTTGAGAATGTTTTCACTTTGTACAATTCATTCGCAGACTTTAATACACACCGTGGTCTCCGACGGAGTGACCATTTCTGAGGCGTCCAACATGTTTGTCAACACCTCGGGGAACTCCGACTTATCCGCCATTAATGAAATGGCCAACGGCTTTTTCAAGTGGACGTCGGAGGTTTACCGTCTATCGCGGGCGTGTGAGCGCACGAGCCGTGCAAAACAAACCCTAGAGGTTATTAAGGTAATGATGACAGAAAACAAGGACATTCTGATGGATCTCGCTAAACGCCAAGACCGCCTTATGGTCCAACAGGTGAACCATCACCCTGCCACCCCTTCAACCTAATTTCAATCAGTGGTCAATCAGGGATGCTTGAAATGAGTTCTCATGCGCTTGAAGTGATGCTTTAATAGAGTGACAATTTCCCTTCGAACTCCCTAAATCTGCGGAGATGGACAAACCTCCGCAGAAGGATGCCAAGGAAGCCGCACAGGCGGGAAGTGCCCTCTCGGTGAGTGAGCCCCTTGTCCCTCCCAACCCCCCCCCCACTTTACATGTCAATGAGCTCAATTTCATTCAAAACTAATCTGCGGAGATGGACAAACCTCCGCAGAAGGATGCCAAGTAGCCGCACAGGCTGGAAGTGCCCTCTCGGTGAGTGAGCCCTGTCCCTCCCAACCCCCCACACTTTTTACATGTCAATGAGCTCAATTTCATTCAAAATTAATTCGTGGAGATGGACAAACCTCCGTGCAAGGATGCCAAGGAAGCCGCAAAGGCGGAAGTGCCCTCCTGGGTGAGTGAGCCCCTTGTCCTCCCAACCCCCCACACTTTGCGATGTCAATGTGAGCTCTATTTCTATCTGAAAACTAATCTGGTGGAGATGGACAAACCCTCCGCAGAAGGATGCCAAGGAAGCCGCAAAGGCGGAAGCGCCCTCCGGTGGAGTGAGCCCCTGTCCCTCCAACCCCCCTACACTTTACACATGTCAATGAGCCTATTTCATTCGAAAACTAATCTGCGAGATGACAAACCTCCGCAGAAGATGCCAAGGAAGCCGCAAAGAGCGGGAGTGCCTCCCGGTGAGTGAGCCCCTGTCCCTCCCTAACCCCCCCATTCCTGCTATGTCAATGAGCTCACTATTTCAAAACTTAATCTGTGGAGATGGACAAACCTCCGCAGAAGGATGCCAAGGAAGTCGCAAAGGCGGGAAGTGCCCTCCCAGAGTAGAGCCTTGTCCTCCTTAACCTCCCCCACACTTTACATGTCACGAGCTCAACATCTTCAACTTATCGTAGTGACTATGAAGTGGTGTGGTGGTGCATGCGAAACTAAAGGTACCCAAGACACAAAATACGGATGGGAAGGTTGATCAATCAATGCTTGATCAAGTTGTGGACATATGTGCGGACGTCCCAAGCAATGTGGCGGCAGCAAAGACGGTCAACGAAACCTTGGTGTTCGCAAAGGTATATACACTACAAGGAGGATTCTTTAGAAAATAGTTGTATTGTGTTCAAAATATCATTGTTCTACAAGTGTTGTGCAATTCATTGTAAGCGCACTGGAATTGTGGCGGTTGGACAGGTTGTGATCAAATTGTCGAAGTTGGACATCTCGGTGAGGGGGCTTAAGAGTCTCCCGAGTACGGATGTGTTTCTCAAATCCTACCCCAAATCTACATCGGATGATTACATCCCCTGTAAAAGTGTTCTTACCAGCTTCTATGACAAGGCGCGTGCTGCCGCGCAAGCATTGGTCATCGCCAAGAAGGTTAGTAATTTGCAACTTTTGTCGTAACTTGTGAACATATTTCTTTCATAGAGTTACTCTCAACATGGTTGTCGATGCAAAGACATCGGGATTGGATGGCGGGTGCGGATGCTTGCAGCTGATTGACAAAACATTGGAGCTTCCTCCAGCCCTCAATGGGAATGTCAATCGGGCGAGTCACGACATGAAACAGTTCCTATCGGCTAACGGCAAGGTGAAATCCCAGTAAAAGTACATGCACTTCAGCTGTTTTGCCGGACGAAATTTGCGCTTATAGGGGGGCGGCAACAGGATTTGAAGGACACACGTTTTACTCCGTCGGTGACCGAGAACATAACGCAGATGGCGATACTACTCGCGCCTGAAAACAAAGGGCCGGAAGACGGAATCGATCAAGCAATAACAATTTGGAAACCGACTTCAAGCGCTTGAGAAAGCGCCAGCAGACCAAGGGTTGGAAGCGGGTCGTGATCGCGCCATAGAAGGTTGAAAATTTTTGTAGGGAAACGGATGGAGACATGTAGAGTATAGAATATATATATATTTTTGATATATATAGGTGTACAATGATCTAGTACTTGCACACCGGTGTCGTATATGCCATTGCTGCCTGGGGGAATGCATTGCCAAGCTATAGTATCAGAATGGTTTCACGATGAATAAGGCATGAATCCATGACATGGTGGATGACAGGTGTCCAGTTCCTGCACGATGCCGCGGGGTGTGGTGCGGACAATAGCGATTCTTTTCGCTTTTTTGTTGTTCGCGTTTCCAATAGTCGATGCAGTGAGGACTCCAACTCGAAACCGGCAACGGAATCTCCATCCTACATCTGAAGACATTTGTGAAAACATACTACGATGGTTGGGCACGGACTATTTGGCGCGTAGTGGTTGGTATTCTGCAAGAATCAACGCAATCCGGAATATGTTTTGCTCGGTGGCGTTATTTTTGGCAGGACTGGTATGGTTGGTGGCTCAAGGCGCCTCCAATCATCTATTGGGAAGAGATGGGGATCCTACGCATTCAAAGAATTTCACAGCCGTTAGTTCTAATTTACGCCGTGCTTCATTCCGGTTGACTGGTGTATCAGAAGTGGTATGGATCGTGCTTATTCATCTATTGTTCCGGACTTCCAATGGGCGCATGTTTGCCCGAGCATTCCATGAAGTTTTCACGTTGTGTTCAAAGAGTCCATGTGTGGTTTTGCAATACATACCGTGGACATGTGTGAAGTGTGGCGGTGAACTCTCTGTGGTGAGCAAAGGAGCCAGGCAATCTCGAAGACCAGTTAACATCATCGATGACAATGCGGGGTATGTCGGAGAGGAGCGGAAGAAACAATGCAACAGCTCAGAGTGCAAGGCGATGCATTATCTGAATTATGTTGTATTCCAAGATGGTGGTCTGAGGAAGTGTCAGTACTATGCTGATCAATGGCAAGGCTTGGAATACTTGAAGGTAAGTGCAAAGGTGTATCTCACGACTTCCATGGTGCAGAAGGTCCAACATCAAGTTTACGCTTTCCACACTGGTTTCCGCGGAGTGGCACAATGTTGGAATGAAAGCTATGGCGTGGGATCCAAGCGTCTAGATGGAAAAGGACGTGACCTCCAGCTTGGATACAAGTTGTACAACCTGGCATTGCGTGAAGGAAACAGGTAGATGGTCGTGAAACGTTGTTGAATTCGTCTTGAAGTAACTTGGTGTCCACATTCTGGAACATCTAATATCTCATGGCACACTGCACCTTCCCATGTGCCAAATAGTCTACATTACCACCATGCTTTAACAGAGTGTGCTTGACATGTCGCAGGGATTTGTCGTTCCGATGTGGACACGCGGAGTTTGAGGCGGACATGCGGACCTATTTCGAAAAGCACATTGAGGAATGGAATGTATGTCAACCGTGCTTGACACACATTTGCGATACCGCTGGTTGCAATCGCGTCACCATGGAAGGCGAAGACTCATTTGACCAACCAATCCGGTGGACAGTCATGGACGGGGTGACAAATTTGTGCGTACACACGTGTGCTTATGGGGGGACCGCGGATGAATCGGCATGCGGAAACTACCCGACTGGACCCACGGTAAGCCTAGATTATACTGTCGTATTTCAAGTGCACGATCCCCATGCACGAGCTAATGTTGTGGCACACGCAGGCGTTATATTGCTCGTTACACTCTTCTCCACCATGGAACATGCACCAAAAATGTGGAGCGTGGGTGGGAGAAGTCAATGGATTCTGCGAAGCCCCTGTTATTGTTACCCGCACCCATTCACGGACTTGTCAAAGGCATCACGACGTGGAGGACAAATTCGGTAAGCCCATCGGGCATCGAAGGGCATGGCGGCAACGTCGCAGAGCTGAAGAAACTCAACGTGAATGGGAGAGCTGCACATCACGGTACATGAAGGTTCGAATACCACATTACGAAGAAAATTTTCAATTTCACAAGGATGGACAAAGAACTCATGAATCCAATGTGTGCGATGCAGGAGCGTATGACTCACCGTTTCCATAAGTGCTTTGCGCCATGCACTTTATTTTTGGTGATGCCTTGCGGAATTGTGCGCAATGCGGCAATTCTGACTTCATATGAGGGATTTCGAGAGGTGTTTTCCATGATGATGTTGTGGATGACCGCAGGTGACCCCCCTCCCACCATAAATCTTGAAGACTCTATGAGTAGCAATGAATTGTGTACCATCTATATGTTTTATCTTCATGTGCAAACATGCTCCATTTAATGGTTTAAGATGGTGGTGGCAGGGTACTCATTCGATGGAGTTGTCTACGATAAGGCATGCCTAGCTTTGAGGAGCTTACAAACGGGTGAAAACGCGGGGCGCTTTCCGGCATTACAATCGAAAAGGTGGTCAGTGGACCGCTTTCACTCGATCGGGCACTCTCCTCGGGATGATTTTTGCCGTGTGAACTGCAATCCATATCGTGCCCAAAGTAATGGATTGGTACGTGTGCTAGCCAAGCAACCGTATATCGGCCGCGAACCATTGTCGTTGGATGATCCGAAAGGAACTCCTATGGAGGTGAGCTACCTTGACTGGAAGCGAGTAAACGGCGAAATACAATTTGATACGGTAACTAAATGGGGACGCCGGGTCTTCATGAAGGAACCAAGTGAGAACGGAGAGGACGACATCATCATGGAGTATCACGTCGTGGATATCGCAAACACGGAAGCTGCGGAGCAGGCGTTTTCGCAACTTGGAAATTTTGCGGGGATGTTGCGGAAAATGGAGGCGAGATTTGGACTTTTCTTTTTATACTGCACGATTGACTATCACAATGCGCAAATCACTTCAAGACTTGAGGAACGAGGTATGCAGCCATCACCATGTGCTAGCCATATGAGTGCTTTCGTGGGGAAACATGTTGACCCCCCCGAAGAGGACGATTCCGACGGAAACGACGACTCCATCGTGGGGGACATGTTCGCAGACGACACAAGGTATATACATGATAGGATTGCTCATAGTTGGAAAACCCAAATGTAATGTACAATGTGGTGAAGTGGCAAGTGACAAATATAACTCGCTGCATGATGATGGAATGGTGTTGATTGCATAATTCCGGCATCGCAGTGAAGCGCCTGGCGAGGTTGGAGTGGCACATGAGGTTCTCTCGGTGGACGAAGTGGAGTCAGAAGATGCTGATTCAAGGTATGAACATCGGCTATCAACAAGCCTTCAGTTGAAGATCCCCCTTCGAGGTATAAGAATGAAAGTAGGATTCCTTGAAATGGCTTCAAGCGCTTGAAAAGTCACTTCAAGCGCTTGAGAAGTCACTTCAAGCGCTAGAGAACTCACTTCAAGCGCTTGAAGTAGATGACTTCAAGCGGGGAAAACAAGCCCCCCTCCTCCCCCTCCCATACAAAATCTACTTCAAGCGCTTGAAGCAATGATTTCAAGCGCTTGAAGTAGATTACTTCAAGCGGGCAAAACATGCCCCCCTGCTCCCCCTTGAGCCCTTAGAAAATATGGAAAAAACGGTGTTATGGGATGATGGCATTCAGAGGAGCACGTAGCGACATTGAAGAGGAGTTGATGGATGAGATGGAATTTGAAGCTGCTGGAGCAAGGTATGCGCATAGATATTTCTAAATGGCATCATATGATTGCCCACATTTGAAGTGCCCAAATCAGATGTACTACCGTAGTAATAGGAAAGGAGGGGGAGGTACTACCCGTAACAGTGTACAACACTAAATATGATAATATAACGAGTTGCAAGAATAATTATGTTGTTCCAGGGAGGCGCCTGGCGAAGCCCAAGAAGTACGCCAAGATCCCCGGGTGGCCGAAGCGAACTTCGATGCAAATTCAAGGTATGTACATCGGCCATCTATAACGTAGCCTCCAAATTAAGATCTCCCTTCCAAGTATTCATATCCGATTGTACATGACATCATAATATTGACCACATTTGAAGTGCCCAAATAAGATGTAGTAACATGGTAATAGGGAAGGGGGCGAGGGGCTACTATTCGTGACGAGTACAACGCCATATATGACCGTATCATGAATCCTTTTTTCATCCATGATCAAATACTTAGCAAGTGGTACGATAACCGAACGACTACAACACCATATATGCTAATATAACGAGTTCATAGCATCAATCCTTTTTTCAACGATGATGAAATACTTAGCAAGTGGTGTACGATTGATCGAACGAGGGTGGACGCTTGTTTGCAGCAATGATGCGGACACCTTGAATTATGCACGACAACACGGCAAGCCTCTGTGTGGTAACCGTAACCGGGGTTGCAATGGTTGTTGCACAACGTGCAAAGCTGGAGACGTGGTTCTAGGCATGGTGGATGACTTCCTAGTTCGCAAGTGTCATATGCATATGTTGGTGTTGGGGGGGGAAACATCATCGGCATATCTTGACGACGAGATCGTGAACTGGGCCATGGCATGTATCCGGAAGGAGCCAAAGCCACTTGGATGGAGTGTACATTCAGTGTTGAGTTATTTCATGGCCGGTATTGTCCCCGGCATTCACGGTGCTGGGGTGGATTGGGCGATGGCCGCTCGTCAACTTCAAAGAGGTGAAAGTATGAACGGCCTGAAGGTGAGTGATAAAGTGCATGGATGTTTGAATGTCTGCTTATTTCAGGATGTATAGCCGCAATCAAGAACTGATTTTGTTGTGCATTGGCATTTTGTAGGTGAAGCATCCAATGCTAGATGGAAACGGGACATGGAAACGTGGTCAATGGAGGCAAATGGTCTTGAATGGCTTCAAGAGCCACGACGTAATAGGCATTCCGATCCACCTCCATTTCCATTGGGTGCTAGGGGTATTCTACCCCAAAAATATATCGGTTGAATTATTTGATTCATCCGAGGACGCATATCGGAACATTGTGTTGATCAACATCTTGAAGGAGATTTTTTGCATTGCCTACAATTACGATGGCAACATGCATCAAGCAGTTCACCGGGATATTAACGTGGAGCACGTATCCGATCAAGTGGGCAGAAGCAATACTCAAGCTAATGGTGTGGATTGTGGAGTGTTCATGCTTATGAACATGAATGCGGTGGCAAACCAATTACCGGTAGGCGACGTGGTGCAAAGCTTAATGATGGGAAAACGGCTTCAGATGGCTACCGATCTCCGCGTGAAGCTAGAGAATGAATAATGGCATGCAAGGAACGATGGGCGATGTACATCCAAGGGGATGCGTAGTACACTTATTGCATATGTATGTGATTCCGAGATCCCCCGGGGGGGGGCGCGATTCGTTGATCGCCGAAAGAGGGATGCGTAGTACACTTATTGTATATGTATGTGATTGGAGGCACGGCATGCATGCATTCTAAACATAGTATATAGGGGAGTGATAACAAGATTAGCATGCGACCGTGCTAGGTGTAAGGTGTGGACATCGTCCCGACTGCACTACATATGCCATTGGTGGCAAGGGTTGGCGCCCGGAGTAGTGTGGATCCTACCTAGTGCGGGCCATGAGTGTGAACATGTTGTTGGTGAAATCTCTAGAGTTCCATCCTAGCCGATCACCCGAATAGATGCTGGTGGGTAGCATTGATGACACGGGTTTAAGTGGCATTGAGGTTGGTTCGTACCCGACGGATTATTCTTGCCAGGAAGCAGGTACACCAAGGCACAATCACAACACACATGGGAATAGCAATGTTTTATATACAAATCAAATATTGATATACCGTCTGCGGAGATGTGTTCCAGTACTCCTGGTCACAGCGGTCTGCTAGTCAGCCATCAGGCAGGGGTCCCATGTCTCTGTGTCTCTGTACCAACAACTCTCGAGTCTGTCTCATCTCTCAATCTCACAACTAGCCAAGTGTCTGAACTGTGGCTCTAAGCAGTGGTGACACAAGGAAGCTTCTGTGCAGCTGCTCGGCAGCTGCTGGGCTCCAGGCTTCAGGCTTCAGGCTTCAGGCTTCAGCCAAGACCTGGGGGACAAAGAAGCTTCCTCTCACCCAAACCCCACCACGCTCAAACCCAGAGTCACACAACAGGACCAGGGAGGGATGGCGGGAGAAAAAAGAGCAAGAACCGTGCTTTTGGCACGTGTGGGCTCGAAGTGAGAAAACTGTTTCACTGATCCTAGTGAAACTGTTTTAAGCACTGTCGCACAACTCTCGGCAGTTGGCCGAGGCTCGATCGGGCCACGTGGCGGCCGATCGGAAAGTGTCAGTTTGAAATCCCAAAACAGATCAAGCAAGTGTCTCAAATGACTCGGGCATCTGATGCGGGCAAACTGACACACGGTGACGGGTCTCCGTCCGAACCCGTCGCGGGCGACACGACTGTCGCGCCCACTCGTCGCTACGGGATCTGTCGCACAGAAAATCTGATGCCACAAAAAATCCCAGGCGACATCGACGGGGGGGGTGTACTCTGCTACCTTCGAATAACCGAAATTATAGTGCCGATAATTTTGGATTATTCTTGCCAGGAAGCAGGTACACCAAGGCACAATCACAACACACATGGGAATAGCAATGTTTTATATACAAATCAAATATTGATATACCGTCTGCGGAGATGTGTTCCAGTACTCCTGGTCACAGCGGTCTGCTAGTCAGCCATCAGGCAGGGGTCCCATGTCTCTGTGTCTCTGTACCAACAACTCTCGAGTCTGTCTCATCTCTCAATCTCACAACTAGCCAAGTGTCTGAACTGTGGCTCTAAGCAGTGGTGACACAAGGAAGCTTCTGTGCAGCTGCTCGGCAGCTGCTGGGCTCCAGGCTTCAGGCTTCAGGCTTCAGGCTTCAGCCAAGACCTGGGGGACAAAGAAGCTTCCTCTCACCCAACTAGGAGCAGGCACCTACCGGCAACCACCTCGAGTAGCACCTACCGGATACTAACGAGGCTCCTAGGCAAAGTCCCGTGACACAGCCCTCACCCCTACCGGGGCTAACCAGACACCGGTCTACACCGGCAAGTCTAGGTCTTTGCTGCTGGGGACCCCCACACACAGCACAACAGCCCACAATAGGGCCTAACTAGACGCCTACCGGTCGCCTAGGTTCCTGCTGCTAGGGAAGCACTGAAACTGAGACCACAACACCCAACCCATCGGCAAGAGAGAGAGAGAGGGGCGGGAGGGCCGGGAGGGAGTGGTACGTACCGATCAGGCTCGCCCCTCGAAGGCGCGGGTGGCGGCTGCAGCGCCAGAAGCCATTGCCGAGGGGAGGATCAGCTGCTGTGCGGCGTCCATGTCGCAGTACAGCTTGTAGCACTCGGAGGCCCAGTCACCGTGGGCCTGAATCAAGGCGTCCTGCACCCGCAACCTGAAAGCAGCGGTGGCCCCGCCACGGCGGAAGGAGTGGCCGGTGTAGGCAGCCGGGTCCAGCCCCGCCCGAGCCGCCAGCTTGCGGAAGACGGCCACAAACACCGAGTGTGTCAAGGGCTTCAGGCGGCCCTTGGCATCCTCGGTGCAAAACAGAGGCCCGTCCGGGCCGAGGTTAGGCAATTGCCCAATCCTCCAAAGTGCCCGGACGACACAGATGGGGGAGCCGGGGACCTCTACCGCCCTCACGGTGTGGTAGCGCTCTCCCGCCTGGATGGTCTTAGAGTGACGCACTCTAATGTCCACCTGACGGGCCCCCTCCTCCAGAACCGGGAAGGACATGTCGGCACGGACCAGGTGACCACGAGGGTTCCAGGCGTCCGCCTTCTCAACCGAGACATTGTCCTTCCGGAAGAAGAAGAAGAAGGCAGTCAGCATGGCAGCAAACACAACAATTTCTAGGAAACTGTTGGGGTCCACCACCACTGCCATCTGCAGCAGCTCCTCAAACCCGATGGGCATGGTCTGCTTGGAGGGGGTGTCCCACCTCCGACCACAACCCTGCAGGGCTGAATGCACGGCCCATCTGTCCCTCACCGGGACCCACACCAAACCCAGCTGCAGATGGAGGGCCCTTACGCCCGAGGTGTACTTCTTGGCGGTGGATGGCTTGACCTTTCGGTCAGTAACCATAAACACGACCCACCATGCCAGTACATCATCTGTTGCCGGGAGCATCATTGCCAGAAAACCTCGAGACCTACCGGAAATGCAGAAAGAGACGAAGCTCCTTACCCCGGTAGAATACGAGGCCTGTGTGTTTAAGGCAAAACACACAGACTGGTAGATGGCGGTCTGGGCCAACAGCCTGTCGATCTCCTCACCTGCTCACCAAGTCACCCCGGTGAGCACGGAGTCAGTCCACTCGACAGGGTGTGGGGGGCAGCGGACCACCATGGTGGCCCATCTGGTGTCCCCCCAGAAAGTCCGCCCTCCCCCTTGCGGGGAGGGGGCGGTGAACAAGGTACTCCGTGCGGGCCAACGGCGCACTACCTTGAACACCTCGGGGAGGGACTTAACCAGCTCGTAGCCGGGGTCTCCCTCCCAGACCGGGACCAAGAAGGTCCCGGCGGTGCCACGCTGCTGCTGCCTCTTACACCTCAGAAAATTCTGGATGATCTCGAGGAAGCCAGAGAAAGGAAGATTCCCCCAGCAGTTATGGCCTCTAAAGTCCATAACTCTGGCGTCGTCCTCCTTCGTCCAGCCGACCCGGCAGAAGGAGTTGGCACCGTGCTGTGAAACACAGCAGTCAACCGTGAAGGGCCCGAACTGGACGTCCAGGGCCCTCCACAGGTTGGGCAGGAGCATCCAATCATCCCGGTCTTCAATCCAGACCGAGTGATGCCTGTCCTCCCTGCACCGCCTCTGGAATGCACTAATTTGACCCCTTGAAAGGAGGTCAGCATAGACATTGTCCTTTGAGGCAATGTAGGTTGGAAGCAGACGGATGTCATGCTGGACACACACGAGGAACAACTGTCTGAGTAACGGTATGTACTCAGACGGGCCCCACCACCGCTGTAGTTGCCCAATGACACACTTGTTGTCAATGTGGACAACTACGGACTTCCCCTCCAAGTGTTTACCCCAAAGGACCAGGGCCCAGTAGAGGGTAAACAATTCCAAATACCCGATGTCCTTAGACTTTGGGTTGTTTGGATTGAAAGGGAAGAAATCCTCCTGGGGCTGGCTACGGAGCCAAGCCCAGGTGACGGCAAACCAGCGCTTGTCTAGCACTGCTCCCATCCCGACCCCGGTGGAGGCATCAGTGGAAAACCATTCCCACTTAACCTCCAGCCGGTCCAGTCGGACTCGTCGGCCATTGTACAGTCTCATGACTGTGCAGATGACCTTGAGGTCCTGGACCACCTTGTCATTAAGGTGGAGGAACCTCGCCTTGCATTGTGATAACAATGCATGGGCAAACCTAGTGTACAGGGAAAGGCCGTACACCACTTGCCCGCAGAAAGCAAGCAGGCCAAGCAAGGATTCTAGCTTGGCACGGGGAACCTGGGGGCCACCCAGGGCCCCCAGTCTGCGGATCTCCTCCACCTTGGCCTGTACTACTAGCATCCGATCCTCGGAGATGCGAGCAGTGCAAACCCCCTCGGTGGTGGAAAGCTCCACCCCCAGGAACTCTAGGACCTGGGAGGGACCCTCACACTTGTCCGGGTTGACCTCGAAGCCGAGGAAGGTTACGAACTCGTGCAAAAGCCACATGAACTCCTGAACCTCATGAAATGAGCCCACCAGGAGAAAATCGTCAAGGTACCCTACAATGGAGGCACCCTGAGCCTGCATCCACCGGACAATTGCCCGAGTGAATCTGGTGAAGATACCTGGCATAGAGGAATTCCCAAAGGGGGCCCTCGTGTCCGCCAGCACTTCACCATCCCAACTAAACACGTGGGACATCCAGTACCGGGCTGCCACTGGGACACTCCGGTAGGCTGCGGTGAGGTCCACCTTAGCCATCCACAAACCCGGTCTAAGCAAAGAGTAAGCATCCTTCACCGAGGCAAACTTCTCTTTGACTAGGTCGATGCGGGAGTTAACCCCCACATCTTCCGGTCTGGAATAGTCCCACACAGGTCTGAATTTAATCACACCTTTCCTCTCCCTCTCCACAATGCCCACTGCCGAGATGCCTTGCACTTTCCAGTGCATGCGGACCTCAACCACGTTGCCAGCAGCTTTCTCTTTGAGAATCTCTGCTTGCATGGCTGGCCAGTGCTCCTTAGACACATAATTTTCTACAGAGTAGAAAGTGTCCTCGGGAACCTGTGAAAAAGGGAACCCCACCCCGCATGCTGCACCCCTAACAAGGTACACGCAATCAGGGTCTTCCAGAAAGGCAGCTGCCATTCTGCAAGCCTGGGAAGTCATGGCCGGGACTGAGGCCCCGGCCTCCCTGAGCTCAGACATGAACTCCTGCCACTGCTGGACAGAAGTGCCTGCTGCTTCCAAAGAGACAGCAGAAGTCTTTGCCCACAGTTGATCCAGCAAAGCCGGCCAACGGGTGGAGGCAGTGACTGGGACGGGCTTGTCCCCAATGTCAACTGGTCCGGGAACAAAGGAAGAATCATGCTTGGGTTCCCCGAAGGAGTCCCATGCCTCCTGAAAACAATGTGTCGCCGAAGGGCGACACTCCAATGCCCCTCTCAAGGCCTTAGCCGGACGGCTACGGCACATCCAAGTGTGTGCCATGGGCCGCTTTTCCCGACCAAGCCTCGGGACGGGCTCAACTCTCCCCCGACCTGCAAAAGTGTCCAAGACACCTTTAGGTCCCATCACAGGGGCCTGTGCAGGGGGGGAAGAGACAAGGGGAGGGGGGGGGGTGCCATCAAGACCCCCCTCCCACGGGTCCCTGACCGAGCCCAACGGGCCGTCCGGGGACACACAAGAGACAATGCCAGCCTTCGGAAAGTCCGAGGCCGACTGAACAGGGATCCCTTCCACAATTGGTGGAGGGGAAGACAAATCCAAGGGAGCGGGCGAAGCTGAAACAACACAAGGCGGGGGCTGTTCCCCCGCAGTCAGCACTCCCTGCTGCAAAGCCTGTGTCGTGTCACACACAGGCAGCAGCCCGACCCTTCAGACCTTGGTCTTAGGGCACTCGAAGACCGGGTGACCCCCCCCACACCCGGAACAGACGTGCGGGTGTGCACATGCTGTGAGACTACAACCCTTCCGCTTGTTGAAGTTAAAGCAATGTTTGCCTTTGGACTTCTTGGCAGAGGGGGGAGCCACAGGGGGGGCCTTGGCCACCTTGGGGACCTTTGAAGGGCGCTCATCAGCACTCTTCTTAGAATTCCCCGAGGGAGTGAAGAGATCAACCCCCGCAGACATTTTGCGGAGCTGAAAGTCCTGCCACACGAGAGTGACTTTCGCCATCTCCATGGAGGACTTCTCTTCACTCACAAGGTGCATGAGGAAGTCATAGAATTCCAACAAGACCTTGAAGCCGAATTGTTCTGCCCGAAGGCAGAACCAAGTGCGAAAAGCTAACAAGACTTTGCCGCCCTCAACTGAGGGGGCGGCAAGTGCAATGTCGAGAAAGCTAGTCTCCCACTCCTCAAGAGACTTACACTTCGAGTTAACCCGAAGGTGAGCTCTTCCGTCCACGCCAATCTCCCACGCCGGAGAATCATCTTCGGCGAACGTCTGGCGTGGACGGACTCTCAAATCCAGACCCCGATGAACACCTGAAACAGGCCTAACAGGGGCAAGACGAGTGAAGAGCGACCTACCTGAGAACTGCGCGGCGTCAAGAGACACGTCCAGGCCCTTAACTGCCGCCTCGATGTCCGCGTCAGACTGCCGATGCTTTTCCGGCACCGTCGGCGTAACTGGCGCCACTGGTGGGCTGCCAGCAGCCGGTGCCGGAACGCCCATGCCCCCAACGCCACCGCCAGCAATCGGGGCGGAAGAATTTCCGCCCTTCGCTGACGGTGAACCTGTGGGGGCACCAAGCAAAGCGAAATCGACAGTAGGGCGCTCCGGATCAATCATCACTGCGAACGCCTGCCACTTCGTCAATTCCATCTTCACTGAAAAGACGAAAGCACGAAGCAGCTGCGGCGTGCGAAGAGCTCCCTCCAACGCCTGCGGGTCATCGACAACCAACTGCGGGCACAAATGGCACATTAGTGGAAAGGCGGCCGGCCTAAGCTTCACTAACGGGTCTAACCCGAAGTGAGCCGTACCGGCCGCGACAAGAAAACCCGACAATCGTGTCGCATGCACCTGAAGAACGGCAGTCAACACGTCCAAGCACTCCAAAGGCCATTCCTCCACAAACAAGGGCGCGGACTCAAATGCAACAATTAGCGCCCGCAGCTCAGGCGAAACTGGAGGAGCGGCAACCACGGCTGCAGCAGCAGCGGCTGCAATCAGCTGCTGCTGCTGCGCATCGACCGTTTGCCTAAGCACTGCCATCGCCGCCTCATGGTTTGCTTGCTGCTGAGCCAACTGTTGTTGCATCAACGCCAGGACCGGATCAACCGGTCCGGCCTGCACAACTGGCGCTTGCACAACAGGCGCAACAGGCAAGTTCGCAGAGTAAGTTTGCACGGAATCTAGAATCCGGCCAACCAACTTCCACGAAGCCTCAGCCGCGGCTTTGACGGGCCCCCACGGAGCCGGCAACGGTGGAACAATTTTCCACTGTGCCGGCATGGAGAACGTGGAAGCCGCCGTCGGGTCCGCGACTAGAAAGCTTGTGCCTGCTGCCGTCAGCGCTGGAAGATCTGGCAAGACAACTGGCGGAATGCTTTCACGAAAGGCTGCGCGCAACGGTCCAAAGTGCTGAGACAAGCCATCTTGCGCATGCTCGGCCGTAACACGCGACCACCTAGTAGATCGGACAGTCGGGAAAAATGTGTTACAGTCATGTAAGGCAGCGCGCACGGCAGGCGACCCCCAGATGGGGACCGGGTCAATCGGCAAAGGGTTAGGAGGAGGATTCATCCCTGAAAAGAAACAAGTCAGAAGTTAGAAAGTTTTCTACTTCGAGCCAAAGAATTATTTGTTTTAAATAATTCGCCCAGAAAAAAGAGCAAGAACCGTGCTTTTGGCACGTGTGGGCTCGAAGTGAGAAAACTGTTTCACTGATCCTAGTGAAACTGTTTTAAGCACTGTCGCACAACTCTCGGCAGTTGGCCGAGGCTCGATCGGGCCACGTGGCGGCCGATCGGAAAGTGTCCGTTTGAATCCCAAAACAGATCTAGCAAGTGTCTCAAATGACTCGGGCATCTGATGTGGGCAAACTGACACACAGTGACGGGTCTCCGTCCGAAACCGTCGCGGGCGACACGACTGTCGCGCTCCCTCGTCGCTACGGGATCTGTCGCACAGAAAATCTGATGCAACAAAAAATCCCAGACGACATCGACGGGGGGGGGGTGTACTCTGCTACCTTCGAATAACCGAAATTATAGTGCCGATAATTTTGGAGGAAGCCAATGGCAAGGGATCGCCCGTCGTATGATAAAAACCATACAATACGTTGGAAGCATATGGGGTACACTTCAAGCGCTTGAAGTGTTGAAGTACACTTCAAGCGCTTGAAGTCAGTTGGAGGGGGAGGAGGGGGCTTGTTTTGCCCGCATTCTACTTCAAGCGCTTGAAATCATTTTAGGGAGAGGGTTGGCAAACAAGCCCCTCCTCCTCCAACTGACTTCAAGCGCTTGAGTCTCAAGCGCTTGAAGAAATTCAAGCGCTTGAGACTCAAGCCTTGAAGTGTACTTCAAGCGCTTGAAGTCAGTTGGAGGAGGAGGGCTTGTTTTGCTTGAAGTATTCTACTAAGGCTTGAAAATCATTTTTAGGGAGAGGAGTTGGCAAAACAGTCCTCCTCCCCTCCAACTGACTTCAAGCGCTTGAAGTAGCGCTTGAAGTGTACTTCAAGCGCTTGAAGTGTGCTTCAAGCGCTTGAAGCTGAAGTATTTCAAGCGCTTGAAGTACACTTCAAGCTTGAAGTAGACTTCAAGCGCTTGAAGTCCCTGAAATGTGAAGGAATATAAACGAAAATATTCTTTATATATAGACAAATATTCTGTTTTACCAGTTTATATCGCAATATAAAATATTAAACAAGTTTTTCCCTAATATGAAAGAGCAAGTTCAAGCGCTTGAACTTTCTTCAAGCGCTTGAAAACGGTTTTCAAGCGCTTGAAGTCCACTTCAAGCGCTTGAAAACCACTTCAAGCGCTTGAACTTTCTTCAAGCAGGGGCGCTTGAAAAAAAAACGTAAGTAGCCCCCTATTTCCCGGACGTACTCCGGCAGGGACAAGACTCTAGAAAGAGTTCTACGTCGCTTCTGGTGGAAAGGAGCCACGGAGGATGTTGGTACTTGGGTGGCGTCGTGTGCGACGTGTCAGGCTGTACGCCCCCGCTCCTCCTATCCTGACGGCATGCTAAACCCTCACTCTATCCCCACCAGACTGTGGCAGGATGTTTCAGTTGATTTCGTCACCGGTCTACCCCTCACTGATAGAGGTAATGATGCCTTCGTCGCCTTCACCTGCAAGCTGTCGAAGATGGTGCATGTAGTCCCCATGAATTTCGGGGATAGCTCAGCGTCTACAGTGGCGAGGATCTACTTCGACGCGGTCTGGCGGCTGCATGGTGCTCCTATGAAAATTGTATCTGACCGGGACCCGCGGTTCAACGACGCCTTCTGGCAGGAGCTGATGCGGCTGATGGGCGTGAAGGTGGCCCGCACTACTCCGTATAATCCCCGTTCAGATGGTCAGGCGGAGCGAGCACACTAACAGGGTGATTGAGGACATGCTGAGGTCGTTCGTAGATGCAAACGTGACCGACTGGGACCTCTTCGCGACCAACGTGGAGTTCGCCATCAACGACTCCCGCAGTGAGGTCACTGGCTATACGCCGTTTGAGTTGGGTTGTGGTGTTTCGCCCCTGTCTCAGCTGGACCTGTTCCTCGAAGCGGCAAGAAGCGATGCTGGGCGACGACAAGGGGGGGTAGGGACAGCACACGAGTTTGCTGCGAAATTTTCATCGCAGTTGCGGGACGCAAAGCATCGCTTGGAACTGGCTCAGCAGCGACAGCGGGAACAGTTTGACCGACGTCACGCGCAGCGAGAGTACGCGATTGGGGACCTGGTGTGGATCGAGGCCAAGAACCTTACCGAGAAGGTGATGGACCGCTCCCTCTGCAGAAAGCTAACTAAGCGTTGGCACGGACCTGTGCCGGTAGTGGAACGTTTCTTCAGCGACGTACAGGCAGCGCAGCCGGAGGCAGACAGAGGGGCGCCTGTAGCTTATCGCCTGCGCCTTCCCCCTCATTGGCGTATTCATGACGTATTCGCGCAACATAGACTGAAGCCCTACATCAGTGGTAAAGGTGAATTCGCAGCCCGCGACCGGCCGGCAATCCCCGAAGCGGTGGTAGTCGATGGACAACGGGAAGCACATGTGGATCGCATTCTGTCCAGACGGGTACGCTTGGTGCGGGGAAAGGAGTTAGAGGAATGGAAGGTCAGGTGGACGGGGTATTCGAAGGCACACGATCAGTGGAGAACTCGAGATAAGCTCGAGCATGGGGGGCCCTTGCAGCAGCTGCGGGAATTTGAGGCAGCCAGAATCGGCATGGAGGCACAGGTTAGAGAAGAAGCAGCAAAGAGACGCGAACAGCGGCAACGTCATGTTAACCGCGCGGGCACAACCCTTGCCCATTTGATCGCTGATCCTTGCGAAGAATTGCATTACTTAGACAGTTTAGAAGATGCTTCACCTTTGCCCTGGGAACGGTGCGAAACCTTAGAAGATGGCACATTGGCTCATATCACGGAGCTGCACGCCTCTAGTATCTCACAGAGCCCTACCCCTCGTATTCTGGTGTTGTTCAGTAGCACTGGCTCAGTGGAGCGAGAGTTCCTGGGCTGCTTTCCTACCGCCACGGTGGTGACCCTGGATTCGGTAGCAGCATGGCAGCTGTTCCGGGGTATATTGCAAGGCAGGATGATGTCGAATGAACGTATTATATACGAATATATACTGGCAATTGCTGGTAAGTAAGTTGCATGCTATTTCTAAGGTTACTATCTAATTTCGGTTACACACAAACTGAGAAGTCCGTACACGAGCAACTCCTCTTAACATCTTATCCGACCTACACACGATTATTTCCTCCAATCGTCCGTAGGTACATTCTGACATTCACATCGATCGATGATTGTATGCCTCACAAACGGTCACTCCTATCGTCTGTAGACACGGTCCAATCATCTGCAAGCATGAGTCAGACACCTGTTGGTACGATCACATCGATCGACGATCCGTGGTCCTTCCGACGATTATTCCCTAATCGTCCGGGGACACGATCCAGTTATCTGTGGGCACGATCCTGATCTCATATCCAGCTGTAGACTCGATTCGTCATTCGATATTCGATCCACGGATTTCTCATTATTGCAATGCTGTGCCTCCGGGCACAACTCTCCCCCCCTTAAGAGGTGGCCATCTCCTGATCCACTCTCTTCTTAAGTTACTGACCAGTTCTTGGGTTTTCTGGTTCCCACCAGTTCTAAGGTATGCTGGCTCCTGTCATACATCCGCCACCATCCAGTGCGTTCGGGTCTCGAGGTCCCGCCACAAGGACGCTATCCCAAGAGACCTTCCACTACACCTTCCGGAGTCTAAGGCAGGTCTTCGTCTTCGTCTTCCATCGTCAACGCTTGGCACGCACTCCATCAGGCTGCCGGGTCCTGCTTCAGCGCCAGTCTTCCATACTGCAACGCGTGGAACAGGTGATATAGTAGGGGTCCGGGAATCGGGTACACCGCTCGGGAATCTCGTGCGCCTGTCTGATCCGGATGTGGTCCGACTTGCGCAGTATCAGGATGTCCTCCCGTAGCCCATCTGTAAGCGCACGGTGTGTCCGCTGTACATTGCAGAAGGGGGGTCTGCGGAGGAGAACTCGTCCAAATACACGTGGGTTTCCGGTACCTCTTCCCATATTTACAATAGGTGCAGAGAAGCGGTTCCGGCAACTTGTCCATTATCGGGCGCAGGCGTAGGGCATTGGGGAAACGACCTTCAGGATTTTCTAGAAACCAGTGCTCGGGTTTGAAATACTCAATGATGTCCAGTGTCCGTTGCACGCACTCGTCTGCGGATTGCAGATCTGGGGGTCCTCCAGTCGTTCTCGCCTGACTGTATTGTGTACACGGTGGGCTTGCCCAGATCACATCGAAATACCCAGGGGGATACTGGCGGTAGTCCCAGTCCTCGATGGTGTTAACATGTGTGGCCCTCCACAATGGGTCGTGATCCACGGTCACCGCTTGGGAATGGGGAAAACACTTGTCGAACTGTTTTTCCACTGACCCGGTGCCACTGAACATTACCAATATTCTTACCGGGCGTTCATCACCCCAGTCGGCTTCTGTGACTCGCGCAACTTCTCCATCATCCAGAGTGCACAAACTTTCCCACGGTAGGCACGCTTCCTCTGATACTGCCGGCTCAGGTTCATCACAGGGGTGTTGAATCAGCTGCGCAAGAGTGACTTCAGCTGCCGCTGCGGTGTCCACCGCTGCATCTCGGAGTCGCCGACGACGTTCTGCGACCTCCTGCATTGACTCTCGTTGTCGGCGTAGGCGTTCCTCTTCAAACTCCTTCAGCTGCTGATTCTCCCCTCCACGGTTCATCTTATCCCGGGTTCTCCACTGATCGTGAGCGGAAGAGAATCCAACCCAGCGCACCTTCCACTCCTCTACCTGTTTGCCTCGGACTGAACGTACCCGATAGGCGAGGATCTTGTCCACATAGGCTTCAGCTTGTCCGTCCACCATGACCGGTTCGGGGATGGGGATGACGGATCGACGGGCGAAGGAGTCTTCACCTCCCACATGCGGTTTGAGCCGATGTTGGGCAAACACGTCGTGGATCAGCCAGTGAGGGGGAAGTCGGAGTCGATAGGCGACCGGGGCCCCTCGTTCAGCCTCTGGCAGCTCGGCTTGTAGGTCGCTGTAGAAGCGCTCCACTACAGGGACTGGTCCATGCCACCGGCGACCTAACTTCCTGCAAAGTTTCCGGTCCATCAGCTTCTCGGTAAGGTGCTTGGCCTCAATCCAAACGAGGTCCCCTACTTGGTACTCCTGTTGGGAATGCCGCTGATCGAACTGAGCCCGCTGCCTCTGCTGCGCTAACTCGAGCCTGGCCCGAGCGTCCCGCAACTGCGACGAAAATTTGACTGCCATCTCGTGCGCTGTCCCCACCCCCCCTTTCCGTCGCTGGGCGCCAGGCTCCGCAGCCGCCTCCAGGAATAGGTCCAGCTGGGACATTGGTGACACACCGTAGCAAAGCTCAAATGGCGTAAAGCCGGTAGCTTCACTGCGAGAGTCGTTAATGGCGAACTCCACGTTGGTGGCATACAGGTCCCAATCGTCAGCGTTGGCTCCCACGAAGGACCGCAGCATGTCTTCCACCACCCGATTGCTGGCCTCAGCTTGACCATCCGATCTCGGGTTGTATGGCGTGGTGGACGCAACGCGCACGCCCATTAGGCGCATCAGCTCGCGCCAAAAGGCGTCCTGGAAACGAGGATATCGGTCGCAGACAATCTTCATGGGTGCACCGTGCTGCCTCCAAACCACGTCGAAGTAGATCCTTGCGACGGTCTGTGCCGAGCTATCCCCGAAGTGTATGGGCACCACATGTACCATCTTGCTGAGTTTACACGTAAACGTAGCAAAGGCGTCGTTGCCCTGCGTTGTCATGGGGAGCCCGGTAACGAAGTCCACGCCCACGACTTGCCAATTACGAGCAGGAATGGCATGGGGGTTCAACAAACCGTCGGGGAAGGAGGCCCTCGGCCGCACCGATTGGCACGTGGGGCAGGAAGAGACCCATGCTGCCACATCATCGGTCGCATTCTTCCACCAGAATCTGCGTAGCACCCGCTCCAGCGTCTTCTCCCTGCCAGTGTGCCCTGCTGTCAGGGAGTCATGAGCCTCCTGGAAGATCACCTCCCGAAGAGGAGAGTCCTCACCCAGCACCAGCTGGTAACGGCCCGCTGCAACCCTCCAAAGCACATCTCCCACCACCCGGAAGTCCCGCGTCATACGATGGGGGGACGCCAGTACTTTTGCCCGAAGATCGTGCAAGGGGCCTGCCCGATCATACTCCTCACGCAAAGCCTTCAGGAACGTGGTGTCGGTGGGAGGGTCGTGCTGATCCCGAACTCGCGCTGCCTCTCCCGTCTGGACGATGGGCGGTGTCACCCTCGGATACCTCACACGGTTCTGTTGGCGACGAGCCGGCGGCGCATAAACCACCAACACCGGCCAAGGAAGATCGTGTCGTTTACCATCCGGTGTCATGTACAGCTGAGTGGCCACACCTTGAGCGTCGTGCGTCGGGATCACCTCCCTGACCTGCATCCCCGCACGCCGGAAAATGCTCCGCCATTGCGGCATGCGCTTTTGTAGATCCGGAAGAAGGAACACCGCTGAGGTGTTCTCTGGATCAGCCTTCCACTCCTCCAGGTACTTAAGCAGCACGGCCTCGATGGTGATGTGGCTACTGGAATACGGCGGGTTGCACCACACATGCTTGCCTCTCCAGAGCTCACTCAAACAGTCTGACCAATACTGCTCTACTTGACGGTTCTTCCCACCGATGTCGCAGCAGGCGTCGACGTCAAACTTCCCGTATTGCTCCTGGAGACGGTCGAACACTTCCGGACACACTTTCCAGTCCTGCCGATCCGCCAACTGACCTTTGGGCAATCGCCCACGCGGACGCCCAGGTTTCCCGCCAACAGGCGCGTCAAGCACTGGCGACGAAGAAGGGGGGTCTGAACCTGCGAAGGATACTGTTTTAGCTTTTCCTCTCGTCGTCACGCCCGCCGCGAGTTCCGCCTTCAGGGACCCATGCTGTTCCATGGCCGCCTCTGCTACCTGGAGGGTAGAGACTGCCTCGGTCCACGCCCCCAATTCGGCTAGCCAGGGTGGCGCCGGATCAGGGGGCTTGTCCTCGAAGATGTCATTCGTGTCAAGCACGGATGTAGGGTCGGAAGGCAAGTCCGTAATGGGATTCACCACACCCGCATCTTTGAGTCCTTGTCGAGGCGTTTTCTCGACATAGTCGGGCCTCCTCGACAGTGCATCGGGAACCAGCAAGAGAGCGCCCTTCACGTACTCCATGCGAGGTACCCCCACTTCTACGAGATCCATATACCATCTGGCCTGGCGGCGGCTGAGCTCCCGTCCCGGAGACATCAGCCGCTCTAAGGGCCTATGGTCACCTTGCAGCTTGAACTCGGAGAAGATGAGGTAGTGCCGCCAGGTGACGGTGGTACAGTGGTGGAGGCCACACAGTTCTCGCTCGCCAGTGTGGTAATTCTGCTCCGCCGCCGAGAACTGGCGGCTCTCGTAGGCAATGGGCTGCATTCCGTTCCCGAGGTCTTGCATTAACACCCCCCCAAGCGCCACTCCACTGGCGTCCGTCTGCACCAAGAAGGGGGCGGAGCCGTCGAAGGCGGCTTTGGTGTCCGGGAGAGCAAGCACCGGGCCGGACGACAAGGCTCGCTTGAGCTCTTCGAACGCCCACTGCTGCTGAGGCCCCCATTCCCATGGGACGTCCGACTTAGTGAGTCGGGTGAGGGGTTGGGCGATCTCGGAGAAGTGGTGGACGAAGCGGCGATAATACCCTGCTAGCCCCAGGAACTGTCGTACATGGGTGACAGTCTCCAACGCCGGCCAGCTCTTCACCGATTCAATCTTGTCGTGTTGGGGCTGACAGCCCTTGGCAGACAGGGTGTGTCCTAAGAAGCGCAGGGACTCCTTGCACAGCTTCGCCTTGCTCGCCTTCAGATATACTCCCTTCTCCTTACACGTTTCCAGAAAGATACGACAATGTTCGTGATGTTCTTCAACTGTGCGGCTGAACACCACACAGTCGTCGATGAAGATTCTCACGAAAGGAAGATGTCCGAGTGCTCGCTGCATGCGCCGTTGGTACTGAGAGGGGGAGTTCTGCAGACCTTGGGGCATCACTAACCACTCGTACGCGCCCATCTGCGTGGTGAATGCCGTCTTCTCCACGTCCTCTTCGGCCATTGGTACTTGCCAGAATCCATCGACCGCGTCAAAGGAGGAGAAGAACGCCGCTCCTTGCATCTCGTCGAACATCAGTTGTATGTCCGGCAGGGGGTACCGGTCTCGTACCGTTTGCTGATTCAGCTGTCGGTAATCCACCACCAGTCTCAGTGTCTTCGGGTCCCCGGGCTTGGGGACCATCAGGCACGGAGCAGCATATGGACTCGAGGACGGTCGTATGTACCCTTTCTCCATGAGCTGCTCGATGCGTTCACGTAATTGGCGCAACTCTTCCACAGACATTTTGTAAGGCCTGCGACAAGGTGGTCCGCCTTCCTTGTCCGGCTTGAGGGGGACGCAGGCGTTGTCTTCCTTTGTACTCCGTAGCTTGGAGAGCTCGGGTAAGGACGCACGCAATTGTTCTTCGTACTGCTTGAAGAAGGCCTCAAATCGCTTCCTCCATTCCGGAGACACTTTGGCGTCCTTACTGTCAGGGTCCTCAGTCTTCACCGCCTCCGTAGTCGGTTTACCGCTGTCATCGTGATTCACTGCTGGATAGGGGAGTTCATCCGCTGTGGCAGCGTAGGCGCCTTCAACACACTATTCGCAAAAAATGACATTACCCTGAAGAAATGATATGGCCCCTTTTTCGTGTGTTTTCATGCATATATGGCGAATTTCGTGATAGAGAACAAGCGGGTTAATTTTACAGGTCGAGTTTCCTGAGTTTTAAGCACGAATTTTAGGTAAAAATGCACTTTTTCGAAAAACACGATTTTGGAAAAACAAACATTTTACAAGCTGAATTTCTATGTACATTCTATAAAACAATATTTACATGGTAATTGTGCACGCCATTTAGTCCGCATCCATATCTGGCACTACTGGTGCTAATTGTGCACGCCGGTAGCTCAAAGGAACGTCATCATCGCTGTCACTATCCGAAGATAACATATCGCCTAAGCCTTCGCGAGTTTTTTTTGCTTGTTGTGCTAGCATTGCAACGACGATCTGTGAATATTGCTCCTTTGGTATACTATTTTTGAGATCATTCGCGTCTACGTTCCATGACAAGATGATTTCAGACTTCACGAATTTTTCTCTTACCCCGCTGCCCGCTGGTGCTGTTTTGAAGGCTCCAAGTTGGCTCGCGATAACTTTTCCTAAGTGCTTTTTCTCTTTAACAGTGTATTTGCTAGGGAAGTAATATCTATATTTCAACTCGGTTTGTGCCGGGTAGCAGGCCTCCACTTTAACCAAGTACAATGGATCCGACCATTCGCCACGCTTTAGCTGAACACGGAAAGCGTACTTGTCGTTTTCACGCTCCACCGCCAGAGCCACCGCAAAGCTGCCGACTGTCATCATCTCGTAGTTGACCTCCCAACAAGCGTTCTGGACGTACCGCTCCGCTTGTTTTTCGGCCGCGCCTTGCGCCTTGCGTTTGCCGTTATACACGACCACCGGAGGACGATCAATTTTGTCCTGGATTCGGTCGGGGATAGCTGGAACCGGTGCTCTATTCGCCGCTTCGATCGCGAGAGCCGGAGCTTCAAGAAGTCGAACAAGCTCACCGTTGCGCTCGACATGTCGCTTCTCGGGATGTACAAAAGGCATCGGAGGTGCTTGGCATTCTCCGCCTTCAGTTAATCTCCGCTGCGTGGCGATGATTTGCTCGGACCAGAATTCGTCGTGCGTGTCTGTGAATTTCGCGCCCAAGATGTCTTGAAGCCCCTTCTTCAGTTCGTCCAACTTCTCAATTCCTTGCATGGTGAAAGGCACCGGTTTTATATAGCCAGGACCTTCCGCCGCTGGTTCGCTCCGGAGCCTGATCAGTGGCGTCTCAGGTAACCACACGGGCGAGCTGGAATACTGCTTGTGTTGCATGACGACGTTGCCGTTCTCGTCCTTGAAGAACTTGAAGGTTTGCTGCTGGGAGATTTGATGCAAATCGTTGTGGTGCCCCGCCATCCAAGACTCAAAGTCATAGTTCTTCTGGATGTGTTCGCAGTGAACACCGTCGGTGAAGCACTCTCGCGCTACCTCAAACATCTCGTCGAGGGTCCATGCCTGTTTGCGACGCAGGCGCACGGAGAAACGAGAAAACATTTGGTCAATGTTCTCGTGCGTGTGGCCCACCAACAGAAAATTGATCTTCACTTTGCGAAAGATGTCTTGCTGTACCAACCACGATGCGTAGGCGATCATCAGCTTGCTCTTGTTCGTATTCACGTTGTCAAGTTGAACGTACAACACCTCAGGCATCGGGTACGAGGTATCACCATCTCCATTCCGTCGATGTTCTTGAATTCGAAGAATATCACGATGCAGCACGTTGACGAGAAAGTTGGCGTCGTCTTTGAAGTGGTAGGCAATTTATTTTAGATTATTTCTCTCTGATTTTAGATTAACCCATTTTTCATGTTGATTTTAGATTAAGTTTTTTTTATCTCATCTGGCTATTACCGGTGCATGCATCCATGCCATCGTTACACTACGTTACACAAAGCAGTTGTCGCGTAGCCAAACAAGAGGAAAGTAACATGGCTGAGGCCGACGACTTTGAGTTCACAAGCCCGGGAAAAAATGTGGAAGATATATATCATTCGGATGAAGAGGATGAAGAGGAATTCCTCGTTAAACACATGGAAAAGTCGAAACGTACCCGTGTCCCCTTAGTGTGGAGTACCGTCCTCAATGGTGTATCGTATGTAGAGTGCACAGAGAAGATGGAAACCTTGAGCCTCGAGGGTGTGACCAAGTCTGGCAAGGATTATAGGTCGAAAAAAACGGTTCCGTGACTCAAAACTTCAGGTGTGCTTTACAGCATACACACGGTTGTCAGGTTTACTACAAAATTGTCAAGGGAACGACCTTATGCCCTACTATTCCATGCAACATGTACACCCGTGGGACACACGACCATACTTATTT